>JAQQSW010003285.1:0-14730 GCA_028646575.1 Pseudocheirus occidentalis | reverse complement strand
TGTGGTAACTGTGCCTCCAGTGCTGCCAATCTGCTCTCCTGCAGCCACGGCTCCCCGCCCAATGCCCCAGGGCCTGAGCCGGCTGGGGTTTCAGCGGAGGGTCCCAGACTGCTGGGAAGAGCCCCGCCTGCTGCGCTGCCTGTAGCAACAGATGTTCTTTCTGTCTTTTGGAGAGTTTTGGAGCTTGAAAATCTGTTTAGCGTCCCATTTTATGAGTTTTTCAGCGTGTTTGTGTGGGAGCTGTGGTGCTTTGCTGCTTCTACGCCGCCACCTTGGCTCCGCCCCCCCACCAATATAGTCTTGATGCTTTCCCCAGAAAGGGAAAGAACAGAGGGGGGAAATTCTGTACGTTAATTTTCCTAAGGAATCCAAAAATTTGAAAGAAAAACAGTACTAAAGAGATAATACATTCTAAAGATGATACATTTTAGCACAATTTGACTTACATCAGCAATGCAGGATAGAAGCCATATAAGAAAAACTATAAACATAATTGAGAACAGTAAAAATAAAACCAATCAAAATTATATGGTCAATTATTATTTTTGTTGTTTGGTGCTAACAGTTTTATTTACCCAGACTTGAAAGTTTATACAAGCAAAAACAAGAAAGAATAGAACACAACTTAATTCTTTTAAGTATATAAAAGGCTTTTAATAAACAATTTATGATCTCAAAATGCTGTATTTTGGAGGCCAAGGAATGATTAAACTCTATTGCACAGCTTTTTGATAGCTACATGCTTTTTTCAGATTATTCAAATTAATACAGAAGTTGTTTACAAAATACAACCATTACTGTAAAAATCATTAAACATCATAAACAGAAATAGGCCTTACCTTAAAAAAAGTAATATATATCTAAAACAAGGAACAAGCCTCATCTGGCATGGGCATCAGCTAGAAATTTTTCTAATAAGATCAGAAGAGAAGCAAGAATGTCCTTTACCACCACTGCCATTCAATTTCATATGAGAATTACCACCTGTAGAAATAAGACAACAGAAAGAAATTAAAGGAATAATACATGGGCAAAAAAGAAACAAGTTGCTCCTTTTTGGAGATGATATGATGATTTACTTACAGAATTCTAGATAGGAAGCTAAAATTCAATTTAAGTCAAGTGGTAAAAGAAATCTCATGAGTGATAAACTCAATGATTCCAACTATTGGGACAAAATCTCAGGATACAACATAATAAACTGGAAAGTAATCTGGCGACACTAGTCATAGATCAAAACCTTCTACTACGTAACAAGATAACTTCCAAATTGGTACATGTTTTAGATATAATTGATAATATGCCAAGGAAATTATGGGAGCATGGAAAAGTTACAGGTCAGATCTTAGAGCAGAGGAAGAGTCCATGAGCGAACAAGAGGTAAAAAGGTTCTTGAGAGGCAAAGTGAATAATTGGAAAATAAAAACTGAAAATGCTTTGCAGAAAGAAAATGAAAGCTGCAAAAATTGGAACACAAGCAGTAAACTGGAAAAGTATCTTTGCAGCAAATTTCTCTGATAGAGATGTCATTTCTAAAACATATAAAAAAACTAAATCAATACATAAGAGTAAGAATGAACCTCCATTTTATAAGTGGTCAAGGGATACAAACAGGAAATTTTCTGAGGAAGAAGGAAAAGCTATCAGTAGTCGTATGAAAATGCTTAAAACCATGAATTATTGGAGAAATGCAAATTAAACTATTCTAAGATAATGTACTCAGTAATAGCAATATTCTAATGATGATCAACTGTGCAAGATAGCTACTATGTATCAAAACAATGAACCAAGACAGTTCCAAAGGACACATTATAAAAAGTATTTTCACCTTCCAAAGTGAGAATTGATAAACTCTGAATGTACTTTGAGACATACTTTAAAAATTTTCATAATCATTTAGGAAAATTCCGGAGAACATTGTGATGAAAAATGGTATCTACCCCTAGAGAATGAACTTATGGTATTTCAATACAGATTAAAACATATTTTTGGGGGGGGGGCAGAGTCAAGATGGCAGTGTAGAAGCAGGAAAACTACATGACTTCCCCCTGTAACCACCCCAAATACCTATAAAATATGACTCTAAACAAATCTGAGAGCTCCAGAATGCACAAAGTGACAGAGAAGCAAATCTCCCACTGAATTCAGCCTGGTAGATGGACAGGAAGGGTCTGTCACAGCACATTGGGAGCTGAGCACAGTGCAGCATGAACCTGTGGTTTTAGCCCCAGGAGAATTAGGGAGAGTAGATTACTGGCAGCTGTGGTGGTTTTCAGAATTATCAACCCATAAATGCCAAAGAGAAAGTGAAAGGTCAGTGGAATTTGACTGAATTTGGGGAGAGGGATGGAAGAGCAGGTCTAACCCTCTGCCCCAAGAGCCAGAAGCAGAGGAAGTGGCGACCCTGTAGCCGCCTCCATGTGGCTGCTTCAGAGCTCCTGGCCTGCAGAGTGCAGAGGGGCCAAAGCAACCATTCAGAGGCTAAGTGCTCTTGCCTTAACCAGTGGTGGTCATGAGGTGCCTGACCAATGATCCAAGGCTGGTGGGAGCTGCAGAGATGGCACCCTCCTAATAGCTCTGGAAGCTGCAAAAACCACAGCAATGTGGGACAAAGCTCTCCCCTCTGGAAGCAGAGTTCTATTGTGGCAAAGAGCCCAAAAGTCAAGCAATTGACTGGCAACATGAGTAGGCAAAGGAAGCAAAGCAAGTGCAGCAATCTAATTTTAGATTGCTTTTTGGGGACAAAAAGGATTAAAGCAGGAAACATGAGGAAGATAACACAGCCAAAATTCCTGCAACAAAAGCCAAAAAATATGAACTGGTTACAGTCCACAGAGGAGATTAAGAAGGATTTTGAAAACCAAATGAGAGAAGTGGAAGAAAAACTGTAAAAAGAAATGAGGATACAAGAAAATCATGAAAAAACAGTCAACAACCTGACTGAAGAAAATAACACCTTAAAAACTGGCTAACTCAAATGGCAAGAGTCCCAAAAAGCCAATGTGGAGAAGAATGCCTTAAAAAGTAGAATTTTCCAGATGGAAAAATAATCTCAAAAGCTCACTGAAGAGAATAATTCCTTCGGAAGCAAAGGGAAGCTAATGACTTGATGAGAAATCAAGATACTATAAAGTAGATCCAAAGAAATGAAAAAATAAAAGGCAATGTGAAATATCTAACTGAAAAAACCACATATCTGGAAAATAGATCCTGGAGAGACAATTTAAAAATTACTGTAGTACATGAAAGCCATGATCAAAAAAAGAACCTAGAAATCATCCTTCAAGAACCTCTTAAGGAAAATTGCCCTGACATTTTAGAACCAGAGGGCTATGTAGAAATTGAAAGAATTTACCAATCACTTCTTGAAAAAGATCCCCAAAAGAAAACTCCTATCAATGTTATAACAAGGTTCCAGAGTTCCCAGATCAAGGAGAAAATATTACAAGCTTCCAAGAAGAAACAATTTGAATAATGTAGAAATACAATCAGAATAACACAGGATCTAGCAGCTTCTACATCAAGGGATCAAAGGGTCTGGAATATGATATTCCAGACATCAAACAAGTTAGGATTAAAACCAAGAATAACCTACCCAGCAAAACTGAGAATAATTCTTCAGGGAGAATATGGTTATTCACTGAGATGGAGGACTTTCAAGCATTCTTGCTGAAAAAACCAGAGCTGAATGGAAAATTTCACATTCAAATACAAGAAGCATGAGAAGGTAAACAGGGCTTTTTTCATGGTCTATGATGCATGGCTTTTCTATACTCATACAGCTATGAATTGTCACCAACAGAATGTTATCAATTTATTCCAAAGACTAAGTGTAGTGTCCGGAACATACAGGCCCCTAATAAATGCTTGTTGTCTGCTTCATCTGTACTTTCAACTTCCATAAAACTTTAATCCCACCCTATTTTGTTACCACTATTTCTGATAAGGATTAGAGATGTTTGTAACATTATGATTACACATTTAAAAGGACTAAAGTTCATTACTGTTTTCTGAACTTACCTCACTACTACAGGATTCCATGAACTTTCTTTTCCTACTACAGGTCGATAAAGATAAACTCTGAGATTTTAGAGGTGAAGATCCATATAGGATCCAGAAAACTTCCTAGCTAAGTCAGTTTCATTGGTTGTCTCTTTAACACCACCCCCTGTTTTACAGCCTACATATTCCTTTCAGAATCTATCAGGGAATTACAACAGCATTCAAGTTCAGGTATTAAGAACTAAGACGCAGAGACGAGATAAAAAGAGAAAGAAAATGCTGACTAGAGAGCATGACAATGACCACCATCCCAAGTTTAATTTGCTGGAATCTGGGCACTACTACCTCTTCTGTTTCTGTATGTGACTAACTCCTTTCCCCCTTCCCCTTACAATTATCAATGGATATATTGGCAAATTTGCTCCTTGTTTCAGCCCATCAAGTGTCTTTGAACGTCACCTTGATTGTGTCAAGTCTTTGTTGGAAACAATATACACTGGGCTGCCCTTAATAAGACTAAGGGAGTGGTGGGAGGAACTTGCAGAAAGAGTGGAACTAGAAGGGTGGAACAGAAAGGAGCAGAGAAGATAAAAAGCCGGAGCAAGAGCTGGGACCAAGCAAAACAAAGTGAGAATGCTTGTGATTTCAGCACTCTGTAGCGCTGTATCTGTTGTTCTGTCAGATAAAAACCTTATGTGTTGTTTTTATGTAGAAGTCCTGGAAGAGGACTTCACTGCTGACTCAGAAGCTCTGAAAGAGGACTTTACTGGTGTTTATAGAAGTCCTAAAAGAGAACTTTATTGATGTTTCCAGAAATCCTGGGACTTTACTACTGATTTATGTTTGATTTCTTAGACAAAATTATTGTCTGTTGGTTTGTGTTACTTTGTCACAGAGAAAGTGAAATAAGATGATAGTGCTCACAATGTGTGTGAATATTGTTGTTATTCTGTAAAGCTTAATGTGTATAAATGGTGTTGTAGCTCTGTTAAGCTTTGTCTTCCTAGGAAGAGAAACTTTGAAGGGCTTGGAGTAGACTAGGATTTTTGTGACTTCCAATCATCCTTTAGCTGATCATCCTTAAGGGGTAATTATCCTTAAGTCAATCATCTTTAAGGGGTAGTGGAAAGTGCAATGACCATCCACCCAGAGGCCACAGTAAGTCATAATCTCATCAGTCAGCAGTAAGTTCCCAAGTAAAGGTCCTTTCATGTTAACTCCAGGCTGACCTCCAAACTCCATGGCTCCTCTTCCTGCTCTTTCCTAGATCCACCTAACCCTTCCTGGATTCACAGGTTGGGAGCTTGTCTGTATAAAAATACAGTTGATCAATTGTGTCTAGTATCATAATTCCCACAACCTGATGAGACTCAAGTTCCATGCTGGCAGGAGAAAATGTAGAGATCCAACATCAGAAACTGCAACAATCTAAACTTCAGCATGTACTGTCTCTATTTTTTAAGACTTCTGATAGCTTCGAGGTCTATTATTTGATTATGCTCTAGAGGATATAATCATTTTTTGTTTAGATCTTTGTTTTCTGGTGTGTTGGTTTGTTTACCACAAAATAACACAATGGTTACTGCTAAATGTTAGAGTAAAAATCACAGAAGAAATTAACAAATTTTCATTTTCATTATTTCCTGTAAATTCGGAATCATACTAATTTAGCTAGGTAGTAGAAGTGGATATTCATAATGCCTTTCCTGTTGTAGCACTTTCACAATCTCCTGTAAGTGATTAGTGGGAACTTGGTGGCAATTCTCCACATGGATATAAAAAATGACCAGTTTGGAACAAATTAAGTTGTTAGGAGATAGTTTAATATTGTAACCCCAATATCCAGGTTTCATTTTTAGGGCTGCCAGAAAACGTCAGAAGGGCACAGAAGAGGGAAATATGAACATTAGATACCATGGGAACCTACAGTTGTGGTGGGGACTCTGCCCACCTAAAAACCATTGGAGTTCCATGATGTGTTGTGGTGGAACTTTCTCAAACAATTCAGAGTCAGACCACCTCTAATCCAAGTATAGGCATTTATTTTATTTTATTTTTTATTGACTTGTTTGTTTACTTTTAGTTTACAACATTCAGTTCCAAAATCACTTGAGTTTCAGATTTTTCTCCCCTTACTTCCCACTCCCCACCCCCACCATGGTAGCATACACTCATGTATAGGATCTGCAAACTCTTTCACATTGTACTGGTTGTATAGGTGTTATAGCCAATGGAGTGAACAATGAGAAAAGAGAAACAAAAACCAAACATAGAAAAGAATGATGCATTGCTTCAGTCTCCATTTAAACTCTGGTCTTTCTGGATCATTCTCTGAATGTAGACATCTCCTTCCATCTTGAGACTTGTGTTGTTTGCTGAGAGGAGTCCAGTTTTTCAAAGTTGGTCATCATATATATGATATATCTGTGACTGTGTACAAATTTTTTGCCATTCTCCTAGACAAATTTTCCAGTTCTTTCATTGGTTACAAGGTTAAAAACAAAGTTCTTGTATTTTATGTACAATAAAGTCAAGCACAAAAAGCTTTCCAGATGACTGCTGCTATGAACAGCTTCAAGGTTCTGGTTACATAATATCATGAACTTCCGATTTATTCAGCAGCACCTTAAGGCAAAACTTTCACAGAAATCAAAGCACAGCATGCACAGTGTTATGACATAACAACTTATCACAAAAATGGCCAAATAGTTTTCACCAAATAGTTTTATACAAAGTACAATCATTTAGTAATCCAATCATTTAGTAACTCAATCGTTTGTAAGTCCTTAATAGGTAAGTCCTTGATTATAAATAAATAAATGAATGAATGAATGAATAAATAAATAGATAGATGATAGATAGATATATAAATTAATAAACAAACAAATAAGTGAATAAGTAAATAGATAGATGAATAAATAAGCAAGCAATTAAATAAATGAATGAATGAATGGATAAATAAATAAATGAACGAACAAATAAATAAATAAATGAACAAATAAGCAAATAAATAAATAAATTTGTAAATAAGTAAATAAATAAATAAACGAACGAATGAATAAATAAATGAAAAAAGAAAGAAATGAATGAATGAATGAATAAATAAACAAACAAAGCAACAAACAAATGAACAAACAAAAAAACGAATGAATGAATGAACACACAAACAAACAAATGAACAAACCAATGAACAAATGAACAAATGAATGAATGAATGAATAAATAAAGGAAGGAAGGAAGGAAGGAAGGAAGGAAGTCCTTAATTAGGTCATCCTTAAAGAAGCTTGCCTCCTTAAGGGACACAAAATACAAAAGTCAAAGTTCTCCACTCCTAGGTCACAGGAAATCATAATCTCAGTCAGCATCAGGAACCCAAGAAGAGATCTTTTCATATTGACTCAATGATTACTCTCAGCTTCCATGGTTCCTCTTCCATGGTCCCAGTTCCTGCCTGAATCTACACAACTGTCACTTGGGTACAAAGGCAGGCAGCTCCCAGGTGCTTGTCCAGTTTCTGTTCCATACTGAAACTTACAGTGTCCAGTCTACCTCAAGTCCTTCACAATTCCTGTTTCTTGGAAGACAAAGCTTAAAAGAGGCAAAACAACATTCATACATATTGTTGGCGCCATAATCAACTCACTGTCTGCCTGTAAAATCAACATGGACCCACCAACAAGATCTGAGAATTAAACACAAATCATCAATACAGAAATCAACACAGACCCACAAACAAGGTCCAAGAGGTCAACACAAATCATGAGTAAAGTCCGAGGACCTCTGAAACCCTCCTCCCCAACTTCTGTAAATAGACAACCAGAAAATCCTTTTTCAGGGCTTCTTGTAAGGTCCTGGGGCTTCTGTAGAAAGTATCACAAACAAATATCAATACAGATAGAACAGACAAACGTAGAGCGCCAGGATACCACAAGCTTTCTCCTTCTCTACCACAAGAGCTCCCTTCTCAGTTCTGCTCTCTCCAGCCTGGACCTCTTCTTATATATGATCATTAGCTCCTCCCCTTCCTGTTTCATCAACAATAGGAGTTCACAAGGTCTAGGGTTCACAAGCTGTGGGATTCACAACTTCTGTATCTTAATACCTGATATAATCATGAACTGAAACGAGATGTTTACTTATGTGTTAATTGAATAACTGAAACAAGATGTTAACAGCTTCTTTTCTTGCCCTTGAATTTACACATCTATCACTAAAATAACCAGAAACATTTTTTTTTCTGAAGTAAGATTTAATGTGGCAAATTTAATGAATTTCACCTTTAGGTAGAATTTCACCTTTTTTAGGTGACTTTCAACTTCAGGTGAAATAATACTGAGCAGCTGGGTGATGTAATTGCTTGAATACTTGGCTTGGAATCCAGAATACTCTCCTTTGTGAAGAATCTGGCCAGTTCAGATCTGGCCCGAGAAGCTTCCTAGCTACCTGACCTTTGATAAATCACCGATTGCCATTTGCTTCAATTGAGAATCCATCAAATGGGCTGAGAAGGAAATGGCAAACTGCTCCAATACCATCATCATGAAAACCCTAAATGGGGTCATGAAGAGTTGGACCCAAATATAAGATCTCAACAGTTATAAAAAGGGTGAAATCAATACTGTGGTCAAATATAGGAACCTGTGTTATTTGTGACGATTGGCAAGTCATTTAACTATTCTTGTCTACAATTTTGTCTTCTATAAAATAGAGACAATGGGGGGGGCAGAGCCAAGATGGCAACATAGAAGTGGGAAAACTCCATAGCTACCACATAACCACCTCAAATAGCCATAAAATATGACTCTAAAAAAATTTTAGGGCTCCAGAACTCACAAAATTACAGAAAAAACCACATCTCCTGCTGAAGGCAACTCAGCAGCTGGAACAGGAAGGGCTCATCACAGCATCCTGGGAGCTGAAACCAGCCCAGCCTGAAACAGTGGCTTGGCCCCAGGGCAGCCAGGAAAAGCCACATCTAGAGCCTTTAGGAGAAGGCAGCTGTGGCGACTTGCAGAATCATCAAGCCATAAGAAATAAGGACTAAGTGAAAGGTTATTGGAACTCAGCTAAATTCAGGGTAACAGCCAAATTGCCTCCAGGGCAAGTAAGCAGCAGAAGCAGCAGCCCTGCATCCACTTCTATGTGGCTTCTTCAGAAGCTCCTGGTCTGCAGATTGCAGGGGGGCCAAGCGATCATTCAAAAGCTAAGTGCTCTTGCCTTAAACTGCCTGGATTAAGATTGTGGTCTTGGGTGGTGGTCCTGGGGTGCACTTTCAATGAGCCAAAGCTGTTGGGGGCTGTAGCAGCCTCCTAATAGCTCAGGCAGCTGTGAAACCCCCAGAGTTTGGGACAGAACTTTCCCCTCTGGAAGTAGAGTTCCACAGAGCTAAAAAGTCAAGTAATTTGCTGGTAACATGAGCAGGCAAAGGAGGCAAAGTAAGAACAGCAATCCAACTTTGAATTCCTTTTTTGGGGACAAAAAGGATCAAAGCATGTAATGGGAGGAAGACAACACTGTCAGAACTCCCATACCAAAAGCTTCAAAGAAAAATGTAGACTGGTTACAAGCCATAGAGCAGCTTAAGAAGGATTTTGAAAACCAAATAAGAGAAGTGGAGGAAAAATTGGGAAGAGAAACGAGAATGATGCAAGAAAATCATGAAAAGAGAGTTAACAACCTGACTGAAGAAAATGACACCTAAAAAATAGGTTAACACAAATGTCAAAAGAGACCCAAAAAGCCATTGAGAAGAAGAATGCCTTAAAAAGCTGAATTTTCCAGATGGAAAAAGAATCTCAAAAACTTTCTGAAGAGAATAATTCCTTCAGAATTAGAGTAGAGCAAATGGAAGCAAATTACTTTATGAGAAATCAGGATACTATTAAACAGAACTAAACAAATGAAAAAAAAGTCGAGGCAATGTGAAATATCTCCTAAAAAAACCACTCACTTAGAAAATAGATCGAGGTGACAAAATTTAAAAATTATTGGACTACCTGAAATCTATGATCAAAAACAGAACCTAGAAAGCATCCTTCAAAAAATTCTCATGGAAAATTGCACAGATATTTAATAACCAGAGGGCAAAATAGAACTTGAAAGAATCCACCAGTCATCTCTTGATAGAGATTCCCAAAAGAAAACTCCTAGGAATGTTATGGCCAGATTCTGGAGTTCCCAGATCAAGGAGTAAATATTACAAGCTTCCAAGAAGAAACAATTTCAATACTGTGGAAACACAATCGGGATAACCCAGGATCTAGCGGCTTCTACATTAAATGATCAAAAGGCCCGGAATATGATATTCCTGAGATCAAGGGAGCTAGGATTAAAACCAAGAATCACCTACCCAGAAAAGTTGAGTATAATGTTCCAGGGGAAAATATGGTCATTCAATGAGAGGGAGGACTTTCAAGCTTATTTGATGAAAAAACCAGAACTGATAGAAAATTTGACATTCAAATACAAGAAGTATGAGAAGGTAAATATGGAAAAGAATCCATAATGAACTTATCAAAGTTGAATTATTTACATGCTAACATGGAAAAATAACAATTGTAACTTACGAAACTTTTCTCATTATGAGGATAGTTGAAGGGAATACAAATGTATATTAATATATGCATACATTCACATGTGTCTATATAGGAGGATATAGATGCATAGGAATGTATATGTATGTGATGTATGTGAATGAATGAGTATGTATATATATGTGTACATAGACAGAGGGCACAGGATTAATTGAATAGGATGGGTTAATATTTCAAAAGGTGAAATTGAGAGGTATGAGAGGAATAGTATGAGAGGAGACAGGGAGAGATAGAATGGGGTTAATCCTCTCATTTAGAAGAGAGAAGGGATAACTTATAATGAAGGAGAAGAACATGAAGGCAAAAAGTATTGGATTTACCTTACTCTCATTGAATTTGGCTTAGAGAAGGAATGACATGCTCTAAATTGAGTATCTTGGCCTACAGGAGAGTAGGGGGTAAAGGGATGATAGGGAGGAGCATGGAGGGGAGGGCAGGTTGAGGGAGAGGGTTGTTAGAAGCACACAGTTCTGTAAAGGGACAGGGACAAAGTAGAGAATACAACAATTGGGTGGTGAAATAGGAAGGAGGGAAATATATTGTCAGTCTTACACAACATGTCCATTGTGGAGTTGATCTGTGTAACTACACACATACAACCTGTTTTCAATTACTTGTCTTCCCAATGGGAATGGATGATGATGGAGGAAAGGAAAGAATCTAGAATTTAAAATTCTAAAATCAAATATTAAAAAACATATGTATGTATGTGTGTATATGTATTATTATCATCATTATTTTTTACATGCAACTGGGAAATAAGGTATACAGACACCGAGGTAGGGAGATCCATCTTGCCCTACCAGAAAGTCAGATGGGGGAGGATATAGGAGAGAGCAGATTGGTGGAGGGGCTATAAAGTGGGATCACTGTTTTAGGGTGTTGGGTAGGAAAAATATGGGGAGAAAATTTGTAACTCAAATCTCATGGAAATGAATGATGTAAACTAAAAATACATAAAAGTTTTTCTTAATAAAGTAGAAGCTTAAAATAAAAAAGAAAACAGAATTTACAAGGAGTCAGAGACAGAAGGCTAAGAAGACTGAGGAAAATCTGTACATGAGAAGACCAAACACAAAAAATTAACAGGGGCTGGACTGACAGGAAGGTTTTGCAGTTGTGTATTTGAGGGCTTTGCTGATGACAAGACCGGTACTGTTTTGCTAAGAGTTGATTGGCTCATTGAAGGAGAGCTCAGTCCTGCCTGAAGCTACCTGTAGAACTTTTTGGGTTTATTTCTCTGTAGCCTGAGTGAGAGAAGACCTCTCTAGAAATTGAAGGAATGAGATTAAGCAATGAGGAAACAAAACTCTCTCACTTTGCAACATTAGTGGCATACTTAAAGAACCATAGAAAATCAACTAAAAATCTTGTTGAAACAACAACTTTGTCAAAATTTCAGGATATAAAATAAGCCCATATAACTTATCAGCATTTCTATACATTACCAATAAAAACCCATAAGGAAAAAGATAAAAAGAGAAATTCTATTTAAAGTAACTTCGGACATGACAAATACTTGGAAATCTATCTGCCAAAACAGATCCAGGAACTATACCAACACAGTTACAAAACACTTTTCATACAAATAAAGATAGATCTAAACAACTGGAGAAATATTAATTCCTCTCATAAAAAAATGACAATTCTATCTAAGTTAATTTACTAATTCAGTGGCATACCAATCAGATTACTAAGTAATTATTTTATTGACCTTGAAAAACATATTGATAACTCATCTTGAAGAAAAAAAGATAAAGAATTTTATGAGAATAAATGAAAAAACATATTAAGAAAGATAGTACCAGATTTCAAACTGTATTACAAAGTTGTAGTTATCAAAACAATTGGTGCTGACTAAGAAAGACAGTTGTGGATGAGTAGAATAGATTAGATACACAATACACTGTAGTTAATGACCATAGTAATTTAGTGTTTGATAAATCCAAAGATTTAGATTTTAGGAGCAAAAACTCAGTATTTGACAAAAACTGCTGGGAAAACTACAAAACAGTTTGGCAGAAACTAGGCATAGACCACCATCCCATACCATATACTAAGATAAGGTCAAAATGGGTACATGATTTAGACATAAAGTGTGAGACTATAGGCAAATTAAGGGAGAATATCAGATGTATGGATAAGGGAAAAGTTTGTGCCCAAGCAGGAAATAAAGAGGATAACAGAAAATCAAATTAATAACTTTGATTATATTAAATTAAAAAACAAAACCAATGCAGGCAAAAAGAGAAGAAAAGCAGAAAACTTGGAAAGAATTTTTATTTCAAGTTTCTCTGACAAAGCCCTAGTTTCTCATCTACATAGGGGACTGAAATGAATTTATAAAAATATAAGTCTTTCTCCAGGCAGTTTCTAGGAAGAAATCAAAGCTATCTATAGTCATATTAAAAATGGTCTAAGTCACTACTGATTAGAGATACTCTGAGATACCATTTCACACATATTGGACTGGCTAACATGACAGAAAAGGAAACGACAAATGTTAGAGGAATATGGAAAATCAGGAACAAAATCAGGACTGTTGGTGAAGTTGTGAACTAGTCCAACCATTCTAGAGAACAATTTGAACTATACGTAGCTATTTATAAAACTGTATATACTCTTTGACTTAGCAGTACCACTACTAGGTATGAGCCCCAAAGAAATTAAAGGAAAAGAAAAAACTATGTATATAAAAATATTAGTAGCAACTCTTTTTGTAGTGACAAAGAAATGGAGATTGAATAGAGATACATCAATTTTTCTTGTTGTTCATCCTTGGTTTTCTAAGAGGACCAATGACATCATGAGTGATGACTTGAATCACATGTGAAATGGATTTAAGGGAAGCAAAGTTGCATAAAGTCATCAGTCTTACTCTTCCAGAGTCACCAAAATCCAGTGGCAAGACAAAAGTCAGGATGATTGGCAATGGCATAGGATGTGAAATATGACCAAAGTGTCTTCAATATCCAAGCACTCCATGGTGCCTGTTTCAGCTACCTTCATGGCACTGGAACAAATTGTTCTCTGCCCATCTGTTGGGGAATGGTTGAACAAGTTGTGGTATATGACTATGGTGGAATAGTATTGTGAAATGACCAAGCACAATGCTTTTAGATAGACCTATATGAATTGATGTAAAATGAGCAGAACCAAGAGAACATGGTATACAGTAATAACAATATTGTAAGGATGATCAACTATGAAGGATTAAGCTACTCTGATAGATAACAATGATCCAAGACAATTCCAGAGATCTAAGGATGAAAAATGTCATCTGCCTCCAGAGAAAGAACTGATGAACTTTAAAAAAAATTTTTATTTGTAATAAATTTTATTTGTTTTCTTGTTTATATCATTCATTTTCATGAGATTTTTCAATTACAAATTTTCTGCCCTTCTTACCCCTACCTCAACGCCAAAACAGCAATCCCACTATAAAGCCCCTCCCCTGATCTGCTCTCTGACTTTCTGGTAGGGCAGGGAGAGTCTCCCTATGCTACAAGTATGCTACAATTTATGATTTCTTCACCAATGACTTTCTTGTGCGTGAGTGTGTGTGTGTGTGTGAGTGTATTTTGTTTATTTATTTAAAATTTTAATATAAATTTTTATTTGTTTTCTTGTTTGCCTCATTCATTTCCACAAGATTTTTGAGTTACACATTTTCTTCCCATCTTTCCCCTACCCCCAACCCCAAAACAGCGATCCCACTGTAAAGCCCCTCCCCTGATCTACTCTCTTTTATGTCCTCCAACACCCCTCTAAATTTCTGGTAGGGCAGGGAGGGTCTCCCTACCCAAGTCCCTGTATATCTTAATTTCTAGTTGAATGTATTGCAGAGCTTTGAATTCTAGATTCTTTCAGTTCCTCCCTTGTCACCCACCCCCATTTAAAGGACAAGCAATTCAATACAGTCTGTGCATGTGTAATTACACAGGACATCTTCACAGTGGACATATTGTGACAGTCTGATCACATGTCCCTCCTTCCTATCCCTACCTCCGCTTGTTCTGTTCTCTACCCTGTCCCTGTCCGTTTACTGAAGTGAGTGCTTCCAGCATCCCTCCCCCAGACCCTGCCTTCCCCTCCGTCTTCCCCCCTCTCATCCCCATGCCCCTTACTCTCTTGT
>JAQQSW010003284.1:0-14730 GCA_028646575.1 Pseudocheirus occidentalis | reverse complement strand
TAGCTAGTAGAGGCTTATTTTGTTTTGGTTTTGACTTTGCTTATTTTAATGCTACAAACATACAGGAATTCATCAGTTTGGGTAATTTCTCCAGTACATAAATGGCTATCCCTCCATAACTTTTATGTTCTTTGAATATTATTGCTGCCTGAAAACAAAACAACAACAACAACAACAAGAATAACAAAATCTACTGCCAATTTTTTGATGAGTGTCTCATAACTTCACCAGGCTGACCTTCAGACAATAGACCAACATTTGTAAGTTTTCAAACTCAGTAGGACTTGGACAACTAACATTCTGGTATGGATTTTAACAAGTAATGGTCACATCCATGTGATAAGGCATTATCAGCACTGAACAGTTATTCAAGATCTTTGCATAGTATTCTCAATTGTTTTGTTACAAAGCCTAAAGTTTTTCATAATAATATGAGCAAATAAATGATCTATATTTATACACATTATTCTGAGTCCTAGTTCTATTTTTTCAGAAAAATGAGCTAGTTGTCTTGTTTATTTACCTTTTATAATTCCCCCTTGAAGAAATAGCATTTAAAAACATATGTATAAAACAATTTTCTTGCAAAGTCTATGAACTTTCCTTTTTCACTAACATGAAATGACAGTACTTATAACTACATGCCATTGCCTAATGGTTCTTTTGAAAAAAAAAATGTTGCCTGGCATTCACTTTTAACACCCCTCTCTTCCCTCTCCTTCCCCCATAAATCACCTCCATGCTTAAGTGGACGTGAGATGGAGCTTCCTGTTTGATTTGGCTAGATGCTATGGATAGTATAAATAGCTCAGATCTCCAAGAACGCTGACCTTGTGCTCCTCCCTCATCAACCCCCACCCATGGTTCATTTTCAGATTGTGATTCAAGCCTTTCTGCCTTTCTCCCAGATAACATGTGATACAAGAAAATTACATTTTTGTTGGGGCTTTACACTTTATTTTTGGGAAAAAGAGTAAAGTTTAGGAAACATGCCATTTCTGGAAGTTAACTAAATACCTGGCATTAAAGGGTCTACCAGAATAATGGAAGGGTAGTCTTTTCCACTTTAAACTTGAAGCACATGAAATGGCATATAAAAGCTAAACCATTTGGGTCTGATCAACATTTAAATACAGAGTCTCTGATGTCTTTGCCTCTTGAATCAAGGTTTAGTTTGTGAGTAAAGCACAGAAATTTCATTGATATTGCTACTTCCAAAAGAAATTCTGTGGTCTGTATATATTGTGAATATGTATTCTAGTCATTTGCATGTCTTAATCTATGAAACTACAGAAAAATGAATAATGTTTAGGGAAATACTCAGTAACTGTGTGGGCATTGGAAAAGAGAACTGGGTAATGGATCAAAAAGTTTATAATTTTAAATATACAAAAGCAAACTAAATGTTGGACGAGGTAATTTTGTACTCAGAGATTACACTATGTTTTTCTCATATTTTGTTAGGCAAAATATAAAAAGGAAAAAAGTATATTGATTGTGAATTATTTTAAATTATGGCAGAATGAAAATCAGGATAGGAAGCGTGTGATAAAAATGTTATCAGAAACTCTGAGAAATTTGAAAAGTGGAATACAAATTAAATGTTTCCAATTATATGTATGTTTTTGTGTACATACATACATATGCATATATGTGTGTATATACATATAATACATAACTTAAGTCTTTAAAAGCTGTATGGTGAATAGTAATAGCATAATGCTACCTAATAGGTTATGATTTATTTTAGGATATAACAATGAGGTATTTTGTTAGTGTTACTGAAAATGCACTGAATTAACCGAAATGACATGGAGATGGAAAGGATAATAAAGTTCATGTGAAACAACCCCTTCATTTTATAGTTGAGAAAACTGAGTTTCTTCAGAAAATGAAATCTCTTACTTGTCATAGAACTGTGATTCACATCAAGGTCACATGGTTCTAGATTCAGAATTCTTTCAACTTTACCATATCCCTTTCAAATTTGCCATGTTGCACTAATTGTATCAAACCCTAAAGTGCTACAAAGCGTCTTCAATGAAATCTACTGCAATGAAAGCAGATTAATACATCCATTCATACTGGACAACCAAAGTGGATGAAGACTATATCTTGCTGACATCAATTCAAATAGTGATGATTACAGTATAAAACTGACTATTCAGTCTTTCAAATTAAGCCATCAAGAGGACCATCTTGAGATTAACTTATAATAGTCTTATAGTAGATTAACTTGAGAGACTTGGGGAACTAACAATACTTTCAAATATCTCAAAATGCCTGTTGTCCAAAAGAACATCAAGCAAGCAATATTTTTCACCAGTATTTCCCTGGTGAATCTGTATTTCAGTGAATCATGGAATAGCAGCATCTAAGAAAAACTAATAACAAATTAAATAACAAATAACTCAAGTGGTAATAAAAAGAGTGGAATAAATAAATTACACCATAAACAGTCCTGAGACATCTAAATATTCTTCAGGCTTGAATCATATTTTTCAACATTTATTTACCAATTACCTCTTATCTACTTTTAAGTCAAAATAGACTATTAAGTTTGACTTGAGGAATTCTATCAGTTCCTTCTCTACTTCTTCAGTCTCTGGAACAGATATTAGTGGACAGTCTATGATTATCCTCAGAGGGTTATTTGTGTTTGTGTCATAACAAACCCTGCATAAGATATCCAAACATCCCATGAAATTAGGTTTCGTGTCATCTTCAGGAATAAAATAAAATATTCCCTTATTTTCTATTCTAGAGTCAGAAGACACTGATGGAGATCAGCACCAAATATCATGGGAAATAAAATTAAGTACAACTTAATAAATAGAAAACAAATAATAACAGATGTTACAATTATTTCATAACCAGCCGTTTATGTGTTAAACCATCACAAAAAATATCAAACTCAACATTAATTAGAAGATATACTGATAAAATTAAAATTGTTTAAACATCACTTGTTGACTGAAAAAAGGAGAAAAGTAAAAAAATAAAGATATTAATTGTTTGCCACTACTTCTTTAAAAAAATAATAAAAACCTGATATAAATCTGCCCTCACAAGGAAGTCAAAAGGTAGCTACCTTATTTAATGAACCTTGTCAAGCCAGGAAACTGCATCTAAGGATAGAAATTCTTTACACGTATAAACTAATTTGTAAAATATATGCAAGATACTGGAAAATCTCAAACTGTGTTTTCTCAGAAAAAAAATAAGAGTGGAAGGGAAAATATGTGTGTAGAAAGCTTGATATAAGATA
The DNA here is from genome assembly GCA_028646575.1 of Pseudocheirus occidentalis. Classification (NCBI taxonomy): domain Eukaryota; kingdom Metazoa; phylum Chordata; class Mammalia; order Diprotodontia; family Pseudocheiridae; genus Pseudocheirus; species Pseudocheirus occidentalis. The sequence goes on along the minus strand of JAQQSW010003284.1, from coordinate 11,462 downwards.
TATGGGAAAATAGATAGACAGACAGACAGATAGATAGATAGATAGATAGATAGATAGATAGATAGATAGATAGATAGATAGATAGATAGACAGATGATGGATAGAAAGAATATTTATTAATTGTTTACTAAACCAGATCATACCAAGGACACTTACATATCAAATTGAAATTTGGCAATAAATAGGTAGAGAAAGGAATACACTTGCCAATGTTACTATAATTATATCTCCTGTTTTCCTCACCCACACATAATGTCATGTGGTATATAAGTAAAAGTGACAATTAAAAAGATGAAGTAATTAAAAATCTGAACAAAATAAAATACATACAGAAGAAATAAGAGCTGTAAGTCATATAATTCTGAATGTACTGAATGTAGGTGTTCTTATTTTCCTCATTTGTTATATCAATAAGCTAAGGCTTAACATAGGCAACTCATGCAGAATTACAGAGCCACTAAACATATGAATTAGAATTTAAATTCAGGGCTTCCTCAATTTCTTCTGTGTGTAGTACTCCACCAACTTGGCCAAATGTTATTATAAAATACCTAGAGGATAACCTCAAGTACATTAGGTATATACTGGTTCTAACAAAGTCCTATACAGAAAATCATGTGGTAGTGGTGGTGGTGGTGATGGTGGTAATCATGGTGATGATGATGATGATGATGATGATGATGATGATGATGATAATGATGATACTTCCTTATGTTGATGGATCTGTGATGTCTTCAATCTGGGTATTTTCTGTATAGGACTTTGTTAGAAATTATACTTCTTGAATTAATCTTTGGGCAAAAAAGTTAATCCTTCTGATTTCCAAGTTTTTCCATCTTTACAAAAAGAAAGGTTTGGATTAAATGAAATGTAAGTTTACTTCCAGCTCTAAATGTTTATGATTTGATGAAATAGAGGTCCGTGCACTGTAAATCTGGCAAATGAAAACAATTAGGCAATTGAACTAAAACATTAGGTAAAATAAGAGATACGTGTTGTTCAGTAAGAGTTATGAAGGCTACATACTTAAGCCATCATAGTCAAAGGAAAAACATTCATTTCTCTCTCAGTCAGTGGGAGACTACAAATATAAAACGAGAGAAATTGTTTGAATGATGGAATAGAGAGAGCTTGGTGAGTTGTAGAAACCCAAAATGGACATTACAAGTAACACCATCACAAACAAGCATAACTTGGTAAAACGTTTTTAAGGCAAGAATAGGATGCTTTTATAAGATGGTATTAAATACTTCTACAGGAGGTTTCCTGCCAGTTTTATGCCTGGTATATTCAACAACTGAATTTTGCTTTGGCTTCTAATTGTACATAATAGATGTCACTTGTTAATATCATTTTGAGGTTTACTTTTTTTTGTCTTTTTTTTTGGGTGGGGGAAGGTAGGGCAATTAGGGTTAAGTGACTTACCCAAGGTCACACGGCTAGCATGTATTAAGTGTCTGAGGCTGGATTTGAACTCAGGTCCTCCTGACTCCAGGGCTGGTGCTCTATTCACTGGGCCACCTAGCCACCCCTGGGGTTTACTTTTAATACTAATTACTGAGTTCAAAAGTACAGTTTTCTAAGTAGTTTAAAAAATCTAGCTAAAATATTAAGTCTGCATAAAGGGCTATTCATGACAGATGGCTTTTAAAACAAAACAAAAATTACATTTATTTTTGGTGATGGTGCTCTGATAGGGACTTAAAGTTAAACTGTTGGTCTCTTTATGGGTTATTCTTTGATAACACTTAGTAACTGTCATGGGTACCTAGTCAAGCAGGGTGATTCCCTGGAGCTACCATCTGGTTGCCTAATGGTGAAATTTTCCAAGAATGTCACATTTCCTTTACAATCAAAATTAGGTATAGAGCTGAAAGGTTTAACTTGTGAAAATCAAGAAAAACAAAAAAGACTTTGGTTTTTTTCTAATTCTTTCAATGAATAAATAAAATTATTTTCCCTAGAATTACAGAATTCTGACTGTAACAGGAAGCAGCTTTCCTACCAAAAAAAGGAGTAAATAGGTCTCATATTCCCGTCCATTAGTTCAGCACATGTATTCAGATAATGTTATACTCAGTTACTGAAATGTATATTGGCTCTCTTTCAGGAATTCCTTAAAGATACAAAGATTGCAACTCACCAAAGCTTGCCCATTTTATGTGACACTTGTCTGTGTTTTCCAGTAAATCTATCATGAGGACTCACATAATATTCTGCAGATCTTCCTTACTTTTCTCCAGCATCATAAGCATAACAAAAGAAAACTCCGGTTCTACAACGATCATCCCTTTTTCTTGCCACATGACTAGGCTGTTTTGTGCCTCTCCTGTGATAACTTGACATTTTTTTCTTTTATTCTTTGTTTTTTTTTTCTTATTAATTGTATCCAGTAGGCTTCATGTACCGTAATTCCCTTTTTCATTGCTTTTTATTTGATAGTGTTTTCATTTTTTGTATACTATAATATTATGCATCTCGTTACTGTATAGAAATTCTACTAGAATGTTGATATGATATGACATGACATTATATGATTAATTAAAAAAAATAGACCTTTGCTTTCTTTGGAACTTTGGCGTCAATAAAAGAGCTTTATAGTCCTGAGATGCTAACTGATCTGCTCTCTTCCTCCTGTTCAACTCTGACATCATTTTTTCTTACCCATCAGTACTGTCTGTCCCAGATTAATATACTGATGGATAAGCTGTATAGGAAGGAAACTGTAATGGTTTTAGAATACTGATATATGAGGTATCTAAAAGAGAAGATATCAAAGGAATGGAGGAGGAAAAAGCATGTCAGAACTTATACAGAAAAAGCCAACTTAGAAACCATCACATGTGTGCATACTACAACATATATAAGAAATCTTTATTATCATCATATATATATATACATACATAAATTGAGAGTAATGCTCTCATGAGGTTATTAATATGGAATGTACAGGCATTCTACAGAAAAAAATTCAAGAAGTCATATTTTTTTAATTTCAAAATTCCTGAAAGATGAAAAGAACATAAGATATCATTACACTTATTTTATTAGACTATTAAATAAGACTTTTCCCTCAATAAAACAAATGCCTCTACATAGCCAAACAATAAATATTTATCAAATGTTTGGTATGTACCAGGTGCTGTGCTAAGTGTTGGGAATACAGAAAGAAGCAAAAGACAGTTCTGGTCCTGAAGGAACTTGCAATATAATGGGAGAAATAACATGTAAATACATACGTAAACAAGCTATAATGGGATAAATAGGAAATAACAGAAAGAAGGCAACAGAATTAGGAAGGACTGTGGAAGGCTTTTTTAGAGATTCTTTTAAAATAAAGTATCTCCTCTGACACATGAAAATAATTCAACATTCAGTGGAATATATAATAACAGAAACACCCTGCTCAAATAATTGTAATAATAAATCTTAGGCAAGGTACAAACTGGTGGGATTTATGTTAGCCAAAAGTATTTGCTTCCATGATGGAGGAGATCCAGTGTAAAGCTCACATCAAAGAATAGTTGCTTATAACTGGAAGGGTTCTTTAGTTGGTATTGTTTGCAGATAACATTGTACTTACTTCATCATGATTAAGAAGACTGCAGGTACTATAAGAAGATACCTGTAATCCCTGAAAAATGATTGACCTGTCCATCCACAGAGTGAAGACTAAGGAGATAAAAGTCTTTTGCTCAGATTTCAACATACACTGAGATGCATAATCAAGAGAATATTAAGATATCAAAGTTAAGTTGAAATTCCATAAATGATTAACAAAGTGAACTTCCTGCAAATTTGAATAAACATTAAAGTAGTAGAGGATTTCAACTTAAAAACAAATAAGGTATTTGCACCAATGGGACTACAGTAATGTTTCTATAAGTGATACTTTATATATAAGTATCATTTCTTGTTAGCAACATGGTCTAGGACTCACAATTCCACAGATATTCATATTCTGGAACCCACTGGTAAAATGGTTTAAAATTGTTTTTCAATACCTTAGAACTGTGTATGTGTTCCATCTGTTCCCTCAAATAGTTTAGGCCATAAGACTTTCTTCAGTCTATTACTTAAATATTAATTAGAATCCCCTTCTCTCTGTTTTGAATATTTTCTGTGTATTTCACTTACAAAAAAACCCAATGTCCTAAAATCACACTTATTTTCTTGATCTACAAATTGTGATATACACAGTAAAGCTTTTTTAAAAAATTAGTTGACTATTGCATTCCAACTTAGTGAATAGTTAATTGCAGTGTTTTGATTGATATTGTGGATTGTCTTCTTTTTTTAAAGCTCCTTGTGATAAAGAGAAAGATCTCTTGTATTGGAGAGGGGAAGAATACAAATAGAAATAAAGGAATATAAAAACAAAAGGAATCAATAGAAATCTACTTTTAAAATACTGAATTGTGTCTACTCTTTTTATTATCATAAATTGGAAAGGCTTTTACAGGCAAAGTTAGTACATGCAACATCAAAGAACTTGTTGCCTGGGCCTGCTGGACTCGGAGGTCCCTAAGTCACCTACCTTATGTGTGCACTCAACCTTCTACCTCTACGGCTCTTCGAGATAGTCCCAGTCACCTCTACGACTCTTTGGGATATCCCAGATTGGACAGACTAGTCAGATATGCCTTGGTGGAGTAGTATAGGTCTCTTTATTCTATCCCATTGTGTGCTGTGTCTCCATGTGTGCTGCGCCTCCTTGTGTGCCATGTCCCTTGATCTGCAGTCCTCCTCTGCCTTATATAGACCGTCAGTCTTCCCCTGTTCATATGCCTCAGCAACAGAAGCCTGACAGGCAAGGAGCACTCCTCCATTACTGGTGCATGCTCAATGCCATCCGTGACCTTTTATACCCCAAGGTTCCCCTGCCATGAAACATGGGACAGCAAGTGCTTGGTAAACAGGAAGTGTGGTCACGGGGGCAGAGTAAACGCTCAGATGCCTCTTAGACCCACCTCTGGTCTTCCTGTTTGCGAGGACACACTGATCACGTTCAGACATCTAGTCATGCAGGGCTTAAAGGGCCCTTACAATGCAACATTAAAGAACTTGTTAAAAACTTTTTTAAAAAATCAATAATAATTAACCACATTGATATTTCTTTTCCTATTAAATTGATTGAATTCATTGATTGATATGATACTTTTAAGTCTTTCAAAATGCTTTAAAAATATTTTGGTTTTCGGGGTGACTAGGTGGCCCAGTGAATAGAGTAGTCAAGAAGACCTGAGTTCAAATCTGGCTTCAGACACAACACACTTACCAGCTGTGTGACTTTGAGCAAGTCACTTAAGCTCAATTGCCCACCAAAAAGCAAAAAAAAATTATCCTCCACACCCTTGGGATGCAGGTGTTGTGATTATTTTCAATTCGCTTATGAGGGAACTGAGTTAGACAGGTGTTCAGTTAGTCAACAATCATTTATTTTACATATATTCTATGACAGGTTCTGGGATTATGTATTTCTCAATGCCTTAGGAAACTCCTAGAGTACATTGCTAGATAGCATTTATCTGGGAATTCCCAATACAAATGAAATTGAGGACCTAGTCCCCATTCCTATAAAATCATCTTAACACACTGTTCTGTTTTCTAAGAATCATTATAAAGAATATAAATTTCTAAACCATTCCAATATAAAATCTTTTCTTTTTTCTGTTGGGCCAAACCATTATACTTTTCTGGTTCAAGAAGAAATGGATAAAAAGAAGACCTGAACTAGCCTCAGGCAATCACGTAGGACAAGTACCATAAGAGCAAGGCCCTTCTGAGTCATATAGTCACTGCCTTCATGGTTTCTCTCATATAAATCTCCTTCTCTTTACTCATTCATCTGCCACACATACGTAAGTTCTAATCTCAGGTCCTGGACTCCTGTAATAGCACTCTCGTGGATCTCTTTGAGTCAAGTCTTGTATCTTTCTAAGCTACCCTCCACCCTGTAATGGATTTGAAGATCTTCCTTGCCCCTTGTGTTGGCAGGTTAGCAGGTGCTTGGTACTTGGTTGTAAGCTCATAATTGCGGCAAGTATTGGGACCTGCAGCTTGTGACCTCCCCCAAGTGGGATGAACTTGCTGATATGGCAGGAAGGGGTGGGGCAGGGAGCAGCAAGTGAGCCGTGTAGGTTCCCAGCTGGATCCAGCACAACTACTAGAAGTGGCAGTGGCTGCAGCAAAAGGTACAGGTGGCAGCAGCACCATGAAGTTATTTTTTTCCCCTTATGGGATATGCTTTATTTATTCTTCCTCTTCTTCTTTTTTGCATTTTAGAGGGAGAAAACAGGGCAATTAGGGTTAAGTGATTTGCCCAAGGTTCCATGGCTAGTAAGTGTTAAGTGTCTGAGACAAACAAAGCTTTTTCTGAGAGGCACCCAGAACTTCTGTTGAGGGCTTCTGCTGAGAACTGCCAGAAAGGAAACTGCTGGGAGGGAGTAGCAATATTGAAGGAGGAGACAAGGATTTTTGCCTGAGGGGTATGTTTTGTTTTAAAGCATTGGGAATCTGGATGTTCAGTACCTTAACTGTGTGTATCAACTTAGTAGCTACTATAATGACTTTAACGTTTTGATTTGGGGACTTGGTTTTCTGGTGTTTGAATAAATGATTTGACTCTGCCTGCCATGTAGAGAGTCTGTTACATTTTGTGATTCACAACTATACCAGCATATTTATAGTCACCATAGGCATTGTGAATATTTCATTGTTGTTACACACTCAACTGCCAAAGTGATCTTTCTAATGTTCAGGCAGGTCTGACCACACCACATCTCTATTCAGTAAACTCCTGGAGTGCCCTATGACTTGCTTTATCTAAGAGAAAATCCTCTGTCTGGCTTTGAAAGTAATGTGGAAATGGAATCAATAGTAGCAACTTGTTTTCCCCCCTAATAATTGCATTCAGAAAATCAACGAAACCATACATTGCAGAGATGCTATTCTCAGAGGTATATGACCACAGAGTTATAGGGTGAATTCAGTTTGGGTGAGGTGGTCCCACTCATAGATTTTCTCCCTTTCCTGGATCACTGAGCCCAGGGGAAAGACAGTGATTGACTCCCCACTTCACTGCCATTTAAGCAATTAGAAAACTAATGGTAACCTTATTTCTACCACCTGTGCTGATCAGTTTCTCTTTTTATGGAATGCTCTGACTGCTCCCACCTTTCTGCTTTAATTTGTCCATCCTGCCACATATAGCTATATGCTAGTTTTGCCTATGTGGTTATTTGGGAAAAGTTGACATTGGGAAGGTAGAGTGGAACTAAAATAATGGTAAGAGATGTGAGTGCTTTATGGAACCTGACCTTGGACTGGCACATGACAGGCTAATAAAGACCTTCCTCAGAGAATTTATCTACTCCATGCAATTGGCTACAGTTGCTATAAGTCAAAGTAATAAAGGCCCCAAATCGTGATTTATAATAATAATCTGAATCGTCCTAGACATGTTATTTCTTAGTAAGTCCAACAAATCAAATCCAACAAAGGGAAGAGGGACTTGCTTATGGGTTCCTCTAAGACCATCTTTCTAAGAAATCCAGAAATCAATACAATTGACATTAATCTTTATGAGGACACGTGAACGGGTCACAGGAATATTCAAGAGAGCTGGATTTGAATCCCAGTTTCCAAATTACTAGCTGCATGATATTGATAAATCAAGTGAATTTTCCTAGTCTCAGGTTTTTTTTTTAATCTGTGAGGGTGAAGGAGTGTGTGTATGTATGGAATGATTACACTATTTTCCTCCCAGAGTTTGTACTGAGAAAGTTGTAATCTTAAAGGGCTTATAAATGGGAAATATTTATTTTTAGTCTTCCTAAAGCGCAGTTCAGACTATGTCACTAAACTACTCAAAATCCTTTTATGACTTTCCACTGATTCTTGAATAAAGTCTAAATGTCTCAGTTTAGAATTCAAGACCTTCTACAGTCTAAAACCAATTAACTTTTCTAACATTATGCCATAGTTATACTCTTCATTGGTCCATAAAATCATAACCCCCATTCCCATCATCATCAATAACGTTTAAATAGTACTTTAAGGTCTGCAAAGTGCTACATATACATTATTTCATTTGCTCATAGGATCTTTAAGAGCTGAAAGGGACCTGAAAGATTATTGACTTCAACCTCCTTTGCTTAATAGATGAGGAAATTAAGGAAAAGACAGTTGCCTAATGTTAACACAGTTGTAAGTAACAGATCTTATTAACATAAAAATAAAATTTAATAACATTAATAGTCATAAAATTCTCCTTGACTCTTTACCTAGGGTTCCTGCCTTACAAATATTTATATTTCTCACTCTGCGTATTAGACTGGCCTTCACTGACCTGGTAACTATCTCTTTTATTCCTTTGCTGAGAGTCTATCTTTTTTGAGAACCTATGTCACCAAAAAAGCAGTGTCTTAGACTTGATCCATTTTTCACTGTCATTGTTTAGTTCATTGTCAAAGAGATTTAGAGTTGAAAGGGGCTTTGAAAATTTATTCTAGAATAATTTCCAAGTTTCCCAGATGAGGAAATTGAGGTACAAAATGATGAAAAGACTTGCCCAGTTCTGAGTCAGTAGCTTGTAGTAAAAGCAGCATTATAGGCCAGAAATCTTCATTCCTTTATAGCTCTTCCTCTTTCACTGTATATTTCTGAATCAAATTATTTAGCCATTTGTTAAACCAGATTCTAGGAGCCAAGACGGCAGGGCAGAGAAGCTGAGCTCTCCCATCATTTCCCTCCAAACCACTGTCCTCAATTCAAATTTTGGAGAGGCAGAACCAACAAAGGTTGGCATGAGACGTTCTTTCCATCCCAAGAAAATTTAAGAAGTTGGAAAGAGAGATGTGTAATGTGGGTGTGGAGGTTAGCTTGGAGTCCATTTATATAAAACACCATTCTTAGGTCTAGGTAGTGCTGACAAAACCAGAAGCACCTTTGGGAGCTCTCAAGTCAGAAAAGGTAAGAAGATATGCCAGATGATTAGAAAGAGATTACAGGTGATGCCTGGACTAGTACTAGACACAGGACCAGATGTTGTTTATCCATTCAATTGCTAATACTCACCTCTGGCACCTCTGGGTCATAGTTGAAGGGTGAAGAGGAGCATTTTTAGTCAAGAGGAAGTGCAAGCCCTGAGGGTCAGTGTTGTTTCTGACCCAAAGAGATCAGGAAATCTGAATAATAGTATCATTGTCAGTCTTAAGGGAGGAAGGCACCCTGATGAGCCATATTTATTGCAATCCCAAGGAATCATGAATCTTTCCTTGGTAAGGACCAGAAAGTAGAGCCAGAGATCAGTGACCACACCTTTCTTCAGATCATACCACCTGCGAAGCAAGAAAAATTTCCAAACCCCCAGAAGTTACTCTGGAAATAGTAGTGCAAAAAAGCTTGAAGCTGGAGACAAATCAAGAAATTGGGTAGAAAATTAGCAAACATCAACAAAAAAAGAACCTATCCAAAGAAAAATCTACTCTGGTGACTGGGAACATCAAGAAACACATACACTCAGAAGAAGTCAATGAGATTTAAACAGCTTTAAGGAAACCATTAAAAGAAAAAAATATTAATTGTACAGAAGCCCAAAAAAGAATTCATGGAAGATCTAAAAATTATTTTCAAAATCAAGAAGAAAAAAGAGGAAAGGTAGGAAAAAATAGGTAGAGAAAAAATAGGTAAAAAAATGAAAGCAAAAGTAGAAAATTATGAAAACACAATTAAAAGCTTGTTAAAAGAGGCACAAAAACACAGAAGAAATAACACAAAAAAGCAGAATTTTGGCCAAATGGGGAAAATAATTGTGAAGAAAATAATTCCTTAAAAATTTATTTGGATAAGTGGAAACCAATGACTCTATGAGACATCAAGAAACAAAAACAAACTCAAAGTAATGAAAAAAAGGGAAGAAAATATAAAATGTTATATTGGCAAAACAACTCACCCAGAAAATAGATCAAGGAGAGAAAACTTAACAGTTCAAAAATTATATTAAAGCCATCATCAAAGAAAGAGCCTAGATATCATATTTCAAGATATTATCAAGGAAAACTGTCCTGATATTCTAGAACAGAAGGTAAAACATAAATTAAAATACTTCACGAAACACTGTCTGAAAGAGATGCCAAAATGAAAACTCCCAAGAATATTGTAGTCTAATTTCATAACTTCTAGGTCAGAGAGAAAACACTTCAAGCAACAAGGAAAAAATTAAGAGACTATGGAACAGGGGCGGCTAGGTGGCACAGTGAATAGAGCACCAGCCCTGGAGTCAGGAGTACCTGAGTTCAAATCCGGGCTCAGACACTTAACATGAAAAACTAGCCATGTGACCTTGGGCAAGTCGCTTAACCCCAACCTGCCCTCCAAAAAAAGCAAAAAAAAAAAAAAGAGACTATGGAACAAACTGATACTAAGAGAGAAGAGAAAAACCAGGAAAAATTTGTACACAATGACAGACACAACATATGTGTGATGAACAACTTTAATAAACTGGACTGTTCTCACCAATGCAAGGTTATAAGACAACCCTAAAAGACTCAGGCTGGAAGATGTCTACATTCAGAGAAAGATCTAGAAAAAATAGAATTTAAATGGAGACTGAAGCAAACTACCTGCTCTCTTTCTTTTCCATGTTTGGTTCTTTCCTCTTTCCCATTGTTCATTCCATCGGTTCCAACTCTTCTATACAATCAGACTAAAGTCCAATGTGAAAGTATTTTCAGATCCTATACTTGATTGCAAGCCACTATTGGGGAGTGGGGATAAGAGGGAGGGAAGAAAATTTGAAACTCAAGGAATTGTGAAACTGAGTCCTGTAAACTAAAAGTAAATAAACAAATCAATTTTAAAAAGACTATGGAGCCAGAGTCAGGATAACACGAGAGCTAGCAGTTAGCACAACAAAGGAATGAATGACTCGGAGTATCATATTTAGGAAATTAAAAGAGCTGAGATCACAACCAAGAGTGATCTACTTAGCAAAACTAAGTAAAATATTTCTTTAAAAAAATAAATAAATTCATTTATTTTCTTGTTTACAGCATTCATTTCCATGAGATTTTGAGTTACAAACTTATCCCCATCTTTCCTCTACTCAACCTCTCAAAACAGCCATCGCACTGTATAAACCCTCCCCTAGCTGCTCTCTCCTATGTCCTCCCCCTCAGCCCTCTGACTTTCTGGTAGGGCAGGCTGGATCTCCCTACCACAGTGCCTGTATGTCTTAATTCCCAGTTGGAAGTAGTTAATAATAATTTATGTATATATATATATATATACATATATATACATATACATATATGTAGTTATATATTTTTATATGTATATATACATATATATTTTTAACATTTGATTATAGAACTTTAAATTCTAGATTCTTTCCCTTCCTCCCTCATCACCTACCCCCACTGGAAGGACAAGCAATTAAATACAGGCTGTACATGTGTAAT
>JAQQSW010003283.1:0-14730 GCA_028646575.1 Pseudocheirus occidentalis | reverse complement strand
AATGAGAAGAGCAGAACCAGGAAAAATTTGTACACAGTCCAGATACATCATGTTGTGATGACCAATCTTGGTAAAGTGGACTCTTCTCAGCAACACACACTTAAAAGACAACTCTACAAGTCTCAGAATGGAAGGAGATATCTACATTCAGAGAAAGATCTAGAAAGACCAGAGTTTAAATGGAGACTGAAGCAATACATGCTATCATTCTTTTCTATGTTTTGTTTTATTTCTTTTTTCCCATTGTTCACTGTGTTGGTTGCAATGCTTATATACAACCAGACTACTGTACAGTGTGAAAGAGCTTGCAGATCCTATACAATATTGTATGCCACTATGTGGGTTGGGGGGAAGGAAGGGGAGAAAATCTGAAACTCAAGTGATTCTGGAAGTCAATCTTGTAAACTAAAAGTAAACCAACAAGTCAATAAAAAAGAGAATGCATTTTGAGGTCCAAATTCTTCAGAAGTAAAGCAATATGAGATCAATTATAAATATGAAGTCATGTAACACATCTTTCCATTTTAGCCTTGTTGGAAAAAAAACAATAATAATGAACAAATAAAATCGGGGAAAGAAGTATGATTCAACAGACATTCAGAATTCATTATTTCTCTCTCTGGAAGTGTAGAGCATATTTTCATAATCCACTTGGCTTTTTCTGTGTTATGGGTGACTGGTATTCACATGCATAGTTATGATTACATTTTGTGAATTTCCCTCTGACACATTTTCTTCTTTTATCCCTTTTTTTGTTTTTATTACCCTGTCCCTCCTTAAAAGACTCTCTTGCTTCTGACCACTGCCTCCCTCATACTGCATTACCTTTTATCACACTTTTTTCTTTTTTCTTCTTCCCCTTTTATTTCCTTGCTGGGTAAGATATCTTTCTATACTGAACTGAGTGTGTGTGCATGTATCTCTGTGTGCTGTGAATATATGTGTATGTATATGTAAAGGCACAAACATATGTGTATTTTCCTCTCTCTTTGAACCAATTCAGATGTGAGGTTTAAGTGCTGATACCTAGTTTCTTTTCTACTCAATTGTTTTTTTTTCTTACATGTCTTTATTGTATGAGATAATTTCCCCCAATCTTCTTCTTCCATCCCTCTTTTCCCAGGGCATTGCTCTTTCTCACCCATTCATTTCTTTTTTTATCTTTCTTACATAATTGACTCATTTTCATGCTGCCTGTCTCTGTAGAGTCCTTCTAATTCCCATAACAATGACAAACTTCTTAGGAGATACATATAACATCTCGCCATACCAAAATGGAAATAACTTAATCATATTAAGTCCCTCACAATTTTTCTTTCATGTTTACCTTTTTATGTCTTCTTGAGTCTTGTATTTGAAAGTCAAATATATTATTCAGAAGTGAACTTTTCATCAAAGATGTTTGAAAATCCTCTATTTTGTTAAATTCCAATCTTCCCTTGAAACATTATACTCAGCTTTGCTGGGTAGGTTATTCTTGGTTGTGACCCTAGTTCTTTTGCCTTCCAAAATATCATATTCCAAGTCTTGTACTCCTTTAATATGGAAACTGCTGAACCTTGTGTGATCTGAGCTATGGATTCACAATATTTGAATGATCTCTTTGACTGCCTGAATTGTTTTCTCTTTGACCTGGAACATCTGGAATTTGACTAAAATGTTCCTGGGAGTTCTCAATTTTGAATTTCTTTCAGGAGGTGATTGGTAGATTCTATTTTAAATTTTTCCTTATGATTCTGAGATATCAGAGCAGTTCTCCTTGATATTTTCTTGAAATATTATATTTAGGTTCTTTGATCATGGCTTTCAGGTAGTCCAATAATTCCTAAGGTATTTCTTCAGGATCTATACTTCAGATGAGCTGTTTTATTTATTCAGATTGAGCTGAAATACTTCACATTTTCTTCCATTTTTCCATTCTTTTGATTATGTATTATTATTTCCCAACATCTCATCAAGCTAGTACTTTCCACTTACCTAATTCTAACTTCAAAGAATTATTTTCTTCAATGACCTTTTGTATCTGTTTTTCCCATTTGGCCAATTCTGTTCTTAGGTACTATTTTCTTCAGTATTTTTGGTGCCTCTTTAACCATGCTGTTAAATATCTTTTCACATTCTGCATCATTCTGATTTTTTTTCCCCTATATGCCTCTTAAATCATGTGTAAAATGTTTTTAGCTCTTCTGGAAATTATTGTTGGATGTGTGTCCAATTTGTATTTTTTTCCTCTGAGGCCTTTTTTGTAGATGTATTTATGTTGTTTTAGTTTTTGATTAGATTTTTACTGTCATTATAATAGCTTTTTTATTAGTCAGGTTCTTGTTTATTGTTATTATTATTCCAATCTATTAATTCTAAACTGTATATTAATGTTAGATATTGTTCCTAATTGGGGAGTCCTCCCCCCAAGTTTCAAGGTATTAGTGTTGCTGTTTTCAAAGATAGTTTTCAGGAAAAATTTGGAAAGTTTTGGTTTTTGCTAGGCAGCAAAATGCAGAGAGAGGTAATCACACCTGTCTTAATCTCTGCTCTGTTCCTTATCCAAAAATGATCAATGATGTCTTGTTGCCAAAAGCCCAACTGCTCCTCAGGACCTCTGTTTCCTTATAAGCACTCTCTGTCCTGGAATTATGACCTAGTGGCTGGCATGACAATGGAATTGCCAAACAGTATCATGTCCCATGCCTAACATTAGCATAAATTCCCCTCTAATCCCTCTTGAAAAGTTGCTGAATTCCTTTACTATCTCTGACTTGGGGAGGTCCAAAACTGTCGCTGTTCTTGTCACTGTCTCCCAGACCCAGAGTTAGAGCTGGCACCATCTGGGATCTTGGCCAACTTCCACTCTATAAGTCTCTCTGACCTCCTAAGTATACTTGGGCTGGAAAAATGTCTCACCCTGACCTTTTGTTGGTGCTGGCACTCAGAAATTATGTGAGGTATCATTTTAAAGCTGTTTGAAGAATATTGAGAGAGTTTGGTTTTAGTGCTTCTTCTACCCTGACATCTCCTGGTTATGATAGATAATGTTGTTGCTGTTGTTAAAAATGTGTTGCTAAACCTAAACACAACCTCGGATTCACCCAGATGCAGAACAAGATTATATTTGTCTCAAACATCTTTGAGAGCTTAATAATACCAGTAATAACAATAAAAAATATGGTAGAAACAATAACATTTATGTTGTACTTACTATGTACCAGGGATTGTTCTGTTTTTACAAGTATTTCATTTTATTCTTATAACAACCCTTCAAGATAAGCATTAATATTGTTATTATTATAAAAATTTTGCAATTGAGGTAATTGAAATAAACAGGTGAAGTTTCTTGTCCAAAAGCAATTATTGTCTGAGACTGGCTTGAACTCTCGTCATGCTGACAATAGACTAAGAGCTCTACTACTGAGCTACTTTGCTGACATTGGTGAGCAGGGTTTTGTGGAGCATGATATCAAAACTTTCTAGTTTCTAGTTCCCAGCAAGTCTGTCAAGTGAAAACTGAATAGACCTTCAATAGTCAAAAGGTGCTATCAATGTATCTTTGTAGTTACCTATTTAGTTTTGAAACATTAATGTAGAGTGGCATACTTTGTAATATTCTACCAATCAAAAACTGTGCTAGGTTGTGAAGGTGCAAAAGTTATTAAAACTGACCTTGCTTGCAAAGTCCTTACAATCCGAACATATGACTGAAAAAGAAAGACATAACTGAATAATTTAAGGGTCTTGATGATCAGTACAAAGAAGAAATATAAGCAAATAGCCATAATAAATTGAAAGTTCACAGGATCATAGATTAAAATATGAAGGAAACCTTAAGTATTTTCTACTGAAAACTTCTCATTTTACAGATAAAGAATCTGAGGCCCGGAGAAGGCAAAAGATGTGTTCAAGGTCATAGGCTGAATAAGATAGCTATGTACCCAGATTCCATCTCCAATGACCTTTTCTCTATGCCAGAACAGAGAGATCTTTCAACTCAGATAAGTCGTAGAGGTTGTGTATGTGGGGCTGAGGGAGCAAAGGAGACTTCATGGGTTAATATCAAAGTTTGACTTTGAAAGAAGGAAATGGTGCTTTCTCAGATAACAATCAGCAGTTGGAAGGATTCCATTCTGGATTGGGAGGATGACATGAGAAAAATTGAAGTTACAGACAAACATTTCACCCTCCTTTGAGTGTACTCCTCCTTGACAATATGCCTCTTCTTGAACAAGACATTCCTTCTACCAGTTCTGAGAGTTTTCACTAATTGTCACTTAAGAATATCATACTGTCCCTCCTTGTTTTGGCTCCTTGGTCCTTCAGGTTTTTTAAGTCCCAGCTAAATTCCTACTTTCTACATGAAGCCTTTCCTGATTCCTTTTAATTATAATGTGGATAGGGGAAAGGAAACAAGCATTTATATAAGGCCTATCATGTGACAGGCACTATGATAAGTTTTTATAAATATTCTCTCACTTGATCCTCCCAACAAGCTTTCAAGGTAGGTACTATTATTTTTCTATTTTATGATTGAAGAAAATGGAGCAAAAAGATGTTAGAGTAACTTCTCAGGGTCATAACACCATTAAGCTTCTGAGACTTGATGTGAACTCGGGTCTTCCTGACTTAAATCCAGTGTTCTATATACAGGGCCACATAGTTATCTCAGTGACTTCCCTCTCTCAAATATTTCCTATTTATCTTTTATAAAGCTTATTCATACATACTTGATTATTATGTTAGATTGTGATCTTCTTGAGGATAGTGGTGGTCTTTTCTCTTTTTTGTATTCCTAGTGCTTTCACAATTCCTGGAATAAGGTAGGCATTTAATAAATGTTTGTTGATTGACTGACTGATTCAGTATCCCTTTTTTTCATCCCTAAAACCATGAGTGTTCTTTAAAAGGCACAAAGAGAATTTCCTGATTAAATGCTCTCATGACCAATATTTCTCACATGGCATTTGTTTCAGTCATTACCTCTGAAGAGATAGTTCTAGCAATCTGAATGAATAAGGGTCTTTGGGAAACTGGAGCTGCTCCCAAACTTCTGAGAGCCTAGGGCAGCATTTAAGCCCTCCTTCAACTCTCTATTCATGGGCTCATGCCAGTGTGAAATAAGGGTTTCAGAATAGCTCCAGGAGGTCACTCATTTGGATAAGGGCAAAGATGGGGAATGGAGGAAGTGGCTGCAGCTGGTGAGAGAAAATTGGCCCCAGGCAGCTCTTTTGATCTCTTCTGGGTATCTCCATGCCACACTAAACAGCATGATACAAGTAAAAATGGGGAAAAGTTGCTAGCATTACATTCCTTTTTGGGAGAGAAGTTAGAGATGTCATCTCAAAATAAGTGTCTGAGTCAAACCAGAATGTCATTTCCAGATATCAGGAGGCAGGTTTGCACAAAGCATGTGCAAGAAACCCCAACTTCACTGGGTTCATCTGAAGACGATTTCTGTGAAAAAAAAATGAAAAAAAGTTAAGCAAAAGCACACCTTATATTGACAACATTTGCCATTATGTATAACATTCTGCCCTAATAGTTCCACACCTCTCTAATTAGAGGAAAGAGAGTAATCTCTCACTCCTACTCAAAAAAGCTGCACTGGTAATATATTTTCACCCAATAATCAATGTGGCTGAATTGAGGCAGTGTGATCTAATGTAAAGGACCCTGATCCATGAGTCAATAGAACCTATTAGTGAGTTTTTAATCTGCCTCTAATTTACTCTTTAACCTTGGGGAGATTATATCACTTTCATGGAATCAAACAATTATGACAGGAACCAGGATGGTGAAACAGAGAAGCATTTAGTTGAGTTCTCCCAACATTCTCTTTCAAACAACTTTAAAATAATATCTTATGGAATTCTGCAGTGGTAGAATCAACAAAAGGTCAGAGTGAAAGGTGGGATTTTTTTTCTAGTTCAAAGAAATATAGGAGATCAGAAAGAGATCTGTAACATAGGGGAGGAGAATAGTCTGGAGCCCATAGAGATGAAAAACAGTAGTGGGACTAAGTGGTGGTGACAAAAAAAATAAAACAAAACAAAACATTAAAGCTTTGAGGACTCTCAAGTCAGAGACAGAAAGAGGACCTGACAATAGGTCAAAAAGACCTGTGTATCCTTATGCTACACTAGAAACAAGAGCACACACATTTTGTCAATTCATTTGCCTATACCTACTGCTAGGTTATACTTCAAGGACAGAAGTGAGTATTCTCAATCAAAAGGGAGTGGAATCCCTGAGGGGACAATATCACTTCTAGTCCCAAGGGAGGAGAGCCCCAAGTAACAGTATCAATTGCAATCCTGAGGGATCATGAGATCTTCCTGTGTAAGGAGCAAAGAGCAGACCAAAAGAGTAATGATTGCATCTCAGCCTACATCATACCACATTGGAAGCACCAAAAACATCCTAAACCCCAAAAGTATCTCTGAAAATAGGAGTGCATAAATTCTGAAGTTTGGCACAGAATGTTCCCTCTACCCCCCACACAATATCAGGAACAGAGCCCATCAAAAACACAAAGTTCCAAATCAAGAAATAGGGTGGAAAAACTAGCAAATAAATAGTGTGCCCATGAAAAGCCCACAAACTCAGAAGATAATGAAGTCAAAATGGCAAAAGCAAAGCTTTGAAAAGGGGGAAAAATGTGAATTGAACCAAAGTCCAAAAATAGTTCATGGAAGAGGTAAAAAATGATTTTCAAAATCAAATAAGAATGGTAGAGAGAATAGTAGGTTGAAAATGAAAGCAAAGGAAGAAAATATGTATAAAAAGACCCAAAAAATAGTACAAATAATACTAAAGAAAATAGCATCTTGAAAAAAAAAATAATTGGTCAGATGGAAAAGGGGTCACAAAAATTCAATGAAGAAAGTAATTCCTTAAAAATAGGATTGTCAAAACATACTGTTTATCTCTTTTTTCACATTTTTGGAGGGTCTGTTTTTGTTTTGCAACATGATTAATGTATAAATGCTTTGCAGCACAGAAAATATATAATCTATATCAAATTGTTTACCTTCTCAAGGGAGAGGAATAAAAGGAAGAAAAGAAGAAACTAAAAAAAAGATGAATCTTAAGAATTATTTTAGATAAAATTGTGAAATTATGTTTAAAAAAGCGTAATTGTCAAATTAGAAAAAGAGGTACAAAAGTGAACCAAAGAAAATAATTCCTTAACCTTAGAATTGGGTAAGTGGAGGCTAATAACTACATGAAACAAGAAGAAAAAAAAACAGAACAAAGTCAAAAGAATGGAAAAAAATGAAAGAAAATAGTAAATACTTCATTGGAAAACAACTCCTGGAAACCAGACCAAGAAGAGAAAACTTAAGAAGTTTTGGATTACTTGAAAGACTTGATTTTAAAAAAAAAAAGTCTTAGCATCATATTTCAAGAAATTATCAAAGGATACTGCCCCCAATATCCTAGAAGCCAAAAGTAAAACAGAAATTGAAAGAATCCACTATTCCCCATCTGAAAAAGATGCCAAAATGAAAATTCTCAATAATAGTATAGCCAAAGTTCATAACTCTCAGGCCAAAGGAAAAAATACTTCAAACAACAAGAAATAAACAATTCAAATGCCACAGATTCATATTCAGGATCATGTAAAAAAATTTTTTTGCTTTTTTTTTTTGGAGGGCAATTGGGGTTAAGTGACTTGCCCAAGGTCACATGGCTAGTTTTTTGTGTTAAGTGTCTGAGGCCGGATTTGAACTCAGGTACTCCTGACTCCAGGGCCGGTGCTCTATTCACTGAGCCACCTAGCCGCCCCAGATCATGTAAAATTTAACAGCTATCATGTTAAACAAGTGGAAGGGTAAGAATATGATATTCTAGAAGGTAAAAAAAAAGTTGGGATTACAAATAAGAATAATCTCAACAGCAAAACTGAGTATTATACTTCAAGGGGAAAATGAATGTTTAATGAAATAAAGGACTTTCCATCATTGCTGATGAATTTATCAGACTTGAAGAGAAAATTTGAATTTCAAATACAAGACTCAAGAGAAACATAAAATGGTAATCATGAAAGAAAAATCATAAGGAATGCAATAAATTTAAACTGTGTATTTTTCTAGATGAGAAAATAATTCCTTTATCTTCTAGCCCATCATTATCAGGGAAGTTACAAGCATTCTATCTAGAAAGAAGGCATGAGAGTGAATATGTTAGGTTAAGGAGATGTAAAAAAAAATATTTAGGTGAGAAAGAGGGATGTCCTGGGTGAAGTGAGAGGCAGAATGTGGGAAATATCTCACATAGAAGAGACATGAAAAGAGGGATATTTACAGTAGAGCAGAAAATAGTGGTGGATATGTTGAACCTCACTTGAACTTGAACCTCATTCACTTCTAAAGTGATTCAAAGAGGGAAAATACACACACACTCATTTGGTAATAAAATTTTATCTTATTTTGCAGAGAAATAAGAGAAGGGAGAAAGAAAATAATGTGGGAAGTGATAAAAAGGGAGGGCAGATAAAAGAAAGCACTGGTTCAAAGCAAACAGACTTTAGGAAAGGGGTACAATAAAAAGAACAAGAGAAAAATAAACAGAAGAAAATAAAATGGAGGGAAATGCACAGTTATTAATTATAACTTTGAGTGTTAATAAAAAGAAACACACCTGTAAAATGGAAGCAGATAAAAGAATAGAGTAGAAATCAGAATCCAATAACATGTTGTTTAAAAGAAACACATTTGAAAAAAGATAAGATAAACAGAGTTAATGTAAGGGGGTGGAGCAGAATCTATTATGCTTTAAAAGAAATTTAAAAATTAAAAGATAGGGGTAGCAATCATTGTTCAAACAAAGCAAAAACAAAAATATACCTATTAAAAATGAATATATAGGAAAATTAGAACTTACTAAGAGTAACCACGATGAACTAATATCAGTAGTAAGAGTATATGCACCAAATAATACAGCAACCAAATTCTTAAAGGAAAAGGAAAATTAATTATAGGAGGAAATAGACAATAACACTATATTATTGGTGCACCTCAACTTTCTGCTCTCAAAACTGGATAAACCCTAAGCAATAGAATAAAAAAGAGAAAGAAGTCAAGGAGATAACTAGAATCTTATACAATTTAGATATGATAGACATCAAAAAAATAGAATTTAAAAAAATTTTTTACCAAATTTTCACGATACTTTCACAAAAATTCTCCATGTGTCATGTCATAAAGCCTCAAAAACAAATGCAAAAATCCAAAAATATTAAATATGCCCTGTTAAAGCCACAATGAAAAAAATACATACATTGTAAGATCATGGAAACAGATTAAAAGTTCATTAGAAAAAGAACAAGTCATAAAAATAATCAATTATTTCATCATAGAGAATGAGAAGTAGACACCATGTAAAAATTTGCATGATGAAGTGAAATTTGTATTTAGAGAGAAATTTATATTTCTAATCAATAAAATAAGGAAAGCAATCAACAAAGTAGAGAATTATCAAAAATACAGAGAAAGAGAGCATAAGTGAATTGAGTATGCAAGTAAAAAAAGTAGAAAAAGAATAAATTAAAAATCTCCCATTAAACATTGGAATAGAAATCCTAAAAACTGAAATAGAGATAAATAAAATTAATAGTTAAAATACCATTGAATTATAAAATAAACCTAGTTTTCATTAAAATAAAAGATAGATAAACCATTGATTAATTTGATTTGTTTAAATAAAGAAAAGCAAGGAAGTTACATCTATAAAGATATGAAGGAATTAATTTGAAAGGAATTTATTTAAATGTAAGGAAAAACAATTACTAGGTGGTTTTTTTTGTCCAATTATATGGCAGTATATGTTACAATCTAAGTGAAAATGATAAATATTTACTAAAATGCAAGTAGCCCAGACCAAAAGAAAAATTCTTAAATAACCATTTCTTAGAAAAATAAATTAAACAAGCCTCCATGAGCTCCCTATGAAAAAATTCACAGGATGAATGGAATTCAGAAGTGAAACATCTCAATCATTTAAGAAAAAAACTAGTCTAATATTATATATTATAATTGAAAAAAAGGAAAGGAGACATTCCTATAACAAATTTCCTTTTGAAATTTTCTATGACACAAAATTTCCTTTATGATAGAAATGTAGGTTTTATTCCTACACAGGGAAAAGATGAAACATAGAAAGGAAACAGTAGCCCAATTTCCTCAATGAGTATTAATGAAAAAATTAATAAAATACTAGCAAATAGATTACAGTAAAATATCACAAAGATCATACTCTATAATTTGGTGGAATTTAAACTTAGAATGCAGGGATAGTTCAATATTAGGAAATTTTTAAGTATAATTGAACCTATCAATAATAAAACCAAGAAAAATTGTGAGATTATATAGATGCAAAAAAGCCTTTAATAAAAGTCAATATTCATGTCTATTAAATACTACAAAATACAAGAATCCATGCATGCTTTCTTAAAATGATAAATAGTATATATCTAAAATCAAGGACAAGTATTATCTGTAATGGGGATAAACTTAAAATCCTACAAATAAGAAGAGGAATGAAGAAAGGATATTTATTATCACAATTATTATTCAATATTATAATAAAAGTTCGAAGTATAGCAATAAGAAAAATATAAATGAGTTAGAATGGGCAATGAAGAAACAAAACCATCACTCTTTGCAAATGATATGGTGGCATACTTAGAGAACCTTAGAGAATCAACTAAAAAACTAGATGAAACAATTAATAACTTTAGCAAAATTGCAGGATATAAAATAAATCGATGAAATTCTTATACACTACAAACAAAACCCAGGAGGAAGAGATAGAAAGAGAAATCCTATTTTAAGTAACTGAAAATGACATAAACTCCTTGGGAGTTAATTTGCTATGACAAAACAAGGGATTGTATGAATACAGTTGCAAAAGACTTTTCACAGAAATAAACAAGAAATATTAATTGCTCATGGACAAACTGAGCCAATATAATGAAAATGACAGTGGTACCCAAATTTACTTATTCAGTGTCATGCTAATTAAATGAACAAATAATTGTTCTATAGAGCTAATAAAAAAATCTTGAAATTTATCTAGAAAAATGAAAGGTTAAGGCCATTGAGGGAAGCAGTGCAAATATGTGAAGGATGGAAGACTACCAGTTCCAAATTTCAAACTATAACACAAAGTTGTAATTATTAAAACAATTGAAACTGGCTATGAAATAGAATGGATTTGATTAGTGGAATGGATTATGTACACAATTCAAAGTAGTCTTATGACAAGAATAATACATGTGATAAACCAAAATATTCAGGCTTTTGTCATTAGAACTCACCATCTGACAAAAAAAATGCTAAGAAAACTGGAAAGCAGTTTAGCAGAAGCTAGGTATAGAACAACATTTTACGCCATATACTAAGACAGGGCCAGAATTGATCAATGAAAAATAAATGGAGGTATCATAATTGAGTTAAGGGATCATGAAAAATTTTACCTTTCAGATCTATGGGAACTGGAAGAATTTTTTAACTAAACAAGAGACAAAGAGTATTATAAATGTTAAATGAATAATTTTGATTACATGAAATTGAAAACCTTTTGCACAAACAGGCCAGTAGGAGTTTGCAACAGATATTTTCTGATTAAAGTTCATTTCTACAATATATAGGGAGCTGAATAAAATTTATAAACATGAAATCCTTTCCTCAATTGATAAATTGTCAAAAGATATAGACAGGAGTTTTCAGGAGAACTCAATGGGGCAGAGCTAAGATGGCAGAAAGGAAGCAGTAGCTTTTCCAAAGTCCTCCAACAATTCTGTCACTAAACGCTAAGAAGTGAATTTGAATGGATTTAAGAGTGACAGAATCCATTGGGAGACAGAGCATAGCCAATTCCCAGCCCAGGAAAGTGCCTACTCAGGTTAGGGCAAGGAGAACTCAGAGCACATAAGAGCTCTACCAGCTTGGAGCTGAGAGCAGAGTAAGGCAGACTTAGAAAAAGCCCCAGCTGGAGGGGTGTACAGCCATATCACTACAGGATATGGGATCACTGAACCAGGTAAGAAAAAACTTGGGGTCCACAGCAGGTCAGCAGCTTTTCCTGGGGCAACCTGGATGTTTAAAATTACATACTCAAATTTCCAGAAGCCAAGATGGAGGAATAAAGTTTAGTTGCTCTGATCCTCCCTCACTGACCCAGAAAAGTCAGAAGTTAAATTCCCCAGCCAGAGTAAAATCTTGAATTAATGTAAACAGCCTCAGGCTTGGGTGTCACATAGGAAAGGGGAGACGAGATGGTACTGAGTCTAAACCCAGGAAGGTGGAGCCAGAAAGTGCTAACAACAAAAGCCCAGGTGTGCTTTAGCACAACCTGGCCAATCAGCAGACAGCAGCTCTGCCTCTGGCCTCCAGCTACTGAGCCTGCCTGAGCTGTAGCCCAGAGATATAGAGGTGGAAACCTGAAGGAGCCAGACCACCCCACCATGATAGGTTGCTCTCTAAGCCTCAGAGTAACTCAGGGGAATCATTGAGAGTCCTGGTCTTGGCCTCAGTCTACTGATGAAGTTAACAACCAAACCTTTACCTCCCAGCCTGAGAAGCTCAATACTTTGGAACCCCAGAAGCAGATATCCTCTCTAAAAATCCAAGACATTGGCACTCACAGTAGGGAATAAGGAAACTGAAAAGGATAGGACCTTTTTATACTAATCTTTTTATAGTGAGCCAGAACAACCAAATTCAGAAAGCAACACAAACTCTATACATACACTGGAGACCTCAGAAGGAAATGGGAATTGGTCTCAAGCCCAAAGAGCATTCTTGGAGGACCTCAAAAGAGATTTTTAAAAATGAAATTAGAGAGGTAGGAGATAACTTTAAATTGGCAGTGACAAAATTGGAAAAAAAAATCTCACAGAAGAAAACAAATCTTTAATAAATAAAATTAGAGATCTAGGACAGGAGGTCCAAAGCTTAATCTGAGAAAATAGCTCCCTAAAAATGAAAAATGAACATATGGAAAAAGAGCTGCAAAAACCAATGGAGGGAAATAATTCACTAAAAATTAGAATCAGACAAATTGAAGCTAAGGACTCTATGATCCAACAAGAGTCAGTCAAACAAAACATAAAGATTGAAAAATTAGAAAAAGTGAAAAATATCTCACTCAAAAAACAACTGACCTTGAAAACAGATCCAGGAGAGATACACTAAGAATGATCAGCCTACCAGAAAGCCATGTTGAAAAAATCAGGCTGGACAGCATCCTCCAAGAGATTGTTGAAGAAAAGTGTCCTCAGATCTTAGTATCAGAAGGAGAAATGGTTATTGAAAGAATTCACCAATCTCCTCGTGAAAGAGATCCCAAATTGAAAACTGCAAGAAACATAGTAGCCAAATTCAAGAGCTACAAGATCAAGGACAAAGTCCTGAATGCACCTGAAAATAAACAATTCAAACATCATGGAACCTACAATCAAGATTACAAAGGATTTAGTAGCTGCAACATTAAAATATTGGAGGGAATAGAATGATATTTCATAAAGCAAAAGAGCTAGGACTACAACCAAGGATCAACTATCTGGCAAGACTGACCATATTCTTTCAGGCAAAGAGATGGTCATTTAATGAAATAAAGGACTTCCAAACTTTCCTTATGAAAAAGCCTGAGCTCAATGGAAAATTTGATCTCCACTTAAAAAGGTAAACAAGGAAAACATACACTCACACATACACATGTAGATCCTCACACATGCACATAACTTGGGACTCAATAAGAGCAAACTGTTTACATCTCTTTATGAGAAGAAGATAACTGTTAATATTGAAATTTGTATAAGAATTGTGACACTTAAAAGGGATGTATGCAGAAAGAGGGTGTGGGTATAAATGAACTAACCTGAAGATTAAAAAAAAATTATTAAAGGGAAGAAAGGGATTGTAATGGGAGAACAGTAATGGTAGAGGAAGAAGATGGTAAATTATGCCACAAGAAGAGGCATAAAAAGATGCTAAAGTGGAGGGGTGGGAAGGAAGGAGATGAGCATCATATAATCATTACTCTCATTGGTTCTGATTTAAAGAGGAATTCATACAAATGGCTAAGTTTAGATTCAACCTGAAAAGACACAAAAACTCATAACAAAAGAGAGAAAAGAAGGAGAGAGAGCAGCAATGTATGAAATTTACTAGCATTGGTTTGGGTTCAAGGAGGGAATAACATAATCTGTTAAGAATAATAAGCTATCTGTGCCCTACAGGCAGTAGGAAGGATAAGGATGGGGGGAGTGTAAGAAGGGGAGGATAGTCAGTAGGGAGGGAAAGAGTAGCAAGGGAAAGGGTAGGTAAAGAGGGGGAGGACACAGGGAAGGAATAATGAAGGAGGTTGTGGTCAAAAGAAAAATTTTTAAGGAGGGGAAGGGAAAAGGAAGACCTAAAGACATAAAAAGGGGAAGGAATGAGTTAGAGGGGAAGTCACAGATAGTAATCATAATTGTGAATGTGAATAGGATGAACTCTCCCATAAAACAGAGGTGGAGAGCAGAACGGCTTAAAAACCACAATCCTACAATATGCTCTCTACAAGGAACACATTTGAAACAAGGGGCTATGTACAAGGTAAATGTAAAAGGATGGAGTAGAATATATTATGCCTCAGCAAAAGTAAAAAAGCAGGAGTAGCAATCTTCATCTTAGATAAAACAAAAGCTAAAACAGATCTAATTAAAAGAGATAAGGAAGAGGGGTGGCTAGGTGG
>JAQQSW010003282.1:0-14730 GCA_028646575.1 Pseudocheirus occidentalis | reverse complement strand
AGGAAGGAAGGAAGGAAGGAAGGAAGGAAGGAAGGAAGGAAGGAAGGAAGGAAGGAAGGGATTCCATGACTCCAGGAAACAAGTTAGCAAAACTCTTCAAGTAAACCACACTGACTCCATCTTGTGATTCAATTTTGTATCTAACTCAGTACCCTTTTTATTCAAGTATGAATGAGCCTAGTTCAGTTTTTGGCTTGTGAAGAAACTTTATTCAATTCTGAAAATTTTGAAAAAAAAAAAAAAACTATCGTAATTTAACTGAGACCTGCATGGCTGGGAAGCTAGGTAACTACCTCTACCTGCTCACCAGAAAACCAGTCAGATCCAAAGACTGATGCATCGAGTTTTCTCATAGCTATACATCTCAAAAAACTGGTGTCTTATTTGAAAACTGATTCCATGTTAGTCAGTTACTGTTTCTTTGTTACTTTGATTGAAAACATACACTAGAGGGAAAAGTGGGGAGAGACATCTCTTTTTCCGGTTTCAGGGAATTCAATCTATTCACTCTGCCACTCCCAATTTGGAAAGCCCCTAATCTTTTCTCCAATTAGAAATCAGAAGGGTGGAGATGGTTGTTCTTCCTAATAGTCATTGTGTTTACTATCCAAATGAAATCCACTGGAGGTATATGGTATAAGGCACAAATTATTCCTTTCTATTCAAACTGATAACCGATTTTCCAAAGCACATTTATTAAATAATTCTCTGCTCATTTTCCCCCAAATAAATGTCAAAAACATTTTTGTGATTAAATTCATCTATTTTGCCTAAACTTTCTCCTATTCATTTAAAAGATACGAATTTTCCTCCTCTATACAACTATAAGAAATATTATTCTATTTTTCTTATTTTAAGTTTTTTTTTAATATTTAGGTTACTGATCCACTATTAAAGTATATAATGAGATATGGTTCTAATACTATTCCTTATCGGTACTATTTAACTTTCCTAACAGTTTTTATAAAATAATTATTTCTGTGTCATATATCAGTCTGTTGAAATAAGGCTAAGGTGTTTTCAAGGTGAAAAGTCTACAAGGCTATAACTTCCCTTACTTTTTCCTCCTGGAACAATATTTTCTAAAATATTGTTTGGGTACTAGAATGTATATTTAAGATAAATATTAAATTAAAAGTTGCTTTAATTTGAGAAGCCATGTCAAGTTCTTTGTGAACCTTACTAGCATCCAAAAATGTCAATGTGAAATCAATAAACACCAATCTGGATACCTAATTTTCTCATTTCTACAAAACGTATATAGAATTATCTACTTGTGTATCAATAGCATCAGACATGCTTTCACAACTGACTGTTTTGCCACAAAGGATCACATGGATCATAGATTTCAAGTCAGATAGGATCTTAGGGGCCATTTAAATCCAACTCCCTTGTGCAGATGAGGAAATAAAGGCCCAGAGGAGGTTAATAAGTAACTTGGCCAAAGTCAGCACAGTAAGTAGCAGAGACAAGGTTTAAATCTAGGTGTTCCAATTTCAAATCCAGTGTATCATTTCTACTATATAACTATGCCATCACGTAAGTAAATGAAAGGTGTATAGAATTAAAGATCCCTTTGTTTGTTTACTATTTTTTTAAAAAGCATTTGATTTAGTAGAGCAATTTGTCACCCCAAAAGTTCTTTTCAAAGATTCTCTCTCATATATTAATCATACATATGTATTCACTAAACTGCTCACACAAAGATACATGCACATAATTTCTTTGACTAGTTATTTATACAATGAGAGATATACATGCTCACCAAAAATATCTGCCATCATCACAAAGATATTCAGTATAGAATGCAAATGCAGGAATGAGTTCCTACAAATGGTGAATACTTTCTTGAATCAAATTCTGGAACATTTTAGAGGCTCCCTAAAATTTATTAACACTCAAAAAGAGTTCAGCCTTAACTATCCACACAAGGAAAGGAAAAAAAAACTGGATAAAAAATGCCTAATGCCCAACAGCAGACAAGCATTTGGAATAATGACCCATAGAGCTGATCTTTTATCACTGACACCTTGTTTAAACACTGTAAATGAATAATGAATTATACTACTTCCTGAATAGGAAATGAGGTTAGAATGCCTTTGGGAAATTCTGTAGTGCTTTTAATGATTCCAAGTTTCTAACAACACAAAAACATATTAAGTTTGGCAGCAATTCAACTTAGGCCAGCATCTTACACTACATATCACAAGAAGCTCCAAGTGGATTCACAACAAATATGAAAGGGTATATCATAAAATAAACAATAAAAATAGCCAACAGGAAGAGTTAACTTTCAAAACAACTATACACAGGTAGAAAATTCTTAACCAAAACAAGAGATAAAAGAGATGATAAAAGACAATTTCTATCACATAAAATTTTAAAAACAAACAAAACCTAATGCCACCTAGAAAGAGAAACCATTAATGAGAGAGGGGGAAAAATATCACCTTGGTATCACATATTTCTTATCAAAGTCTGACATCCAAGATATAGATAGATAGATAGATAGATAGATAGATAGATAGATAGATAGATACACACACACACATATACATACACACGTGTATATTTGTATATGCTGTGTATGTAAATGCAACCAATACAAATCTCTATGACCAAGAACACTAATTTGAAGCTGGAGAGGAGGCTGGCATGGAGAATTCTGTTTAAGATCTAATAAGCAAGGAATACTATAATATCCCATTTGAAATGTCTGGGAGGCAGAGGTAAGAAATGGAGACAAAGGTAGTCTTCAAATTCACAAATATTTTGTATTCTAAAATTCATGTTTATGTTTAGAAATATTACAATTCATGGTTAAGTTCTAAGGCCAGTTAAAAAAAAATCTAATTCAACTTTGAAGTATGATCCCATGGAACCTGGTTGCCATATGTGACAATGTTTCTGTGGGAAAATACACTTAAGAGTCCCACCTCAAATGAGAAAACAAATCTTCCCCTACCCCCTATTCCTATAGTGTGAGTGGAGATTTCACCGACTCAAGGTTTTTGTTGGTAGCTCAGTAACCCGGGCAACAGTTCTAGAACGTGAGAGACAATATGTTTCAGAAAGGATTAGACAAAAGAATCTTGGGCAAAGAACAATAAAAAAAGGGAACAAGGGGAAGGCTTCAGAGGGGTATGAGTTAAGATCTGTCGGGGTACATCCTTGGGGACACTCAGTGGGTCCCAATCACTTCATATTGGGAGGGGGTGGGTAGACTCCACGAATTGGTCCATTTTTCTTCTCTTTGTCCTACCTCACTTTTACTGAACTGTGCAAACACAGAGGGACCAAAGAGATTACTTTGTATATCCACTTCATTTTATAGATAAGGAAATGAACAGAAAAGTTGAGTGATGTTTTTCCCAAGGCTATACTTAAAGTAAATTGCCTGAAGGGATTTGAACCCAGGTAACTAACTTCAAATCAGAATTTTTTCCACTATATTGTAATTTTTTTAATGGGTCTTTGGGGTACACAAAAGATTTCTGTGAAAATTCATCTTCATTTTTCAGAAGAAAAGCTGACTTTAATTATTTATCTCCTTACAAGTCAAGTATAGGGCATATAAGAAAAAGAACAGGAATGGCCCTAATAAAGAGTTCAATCAGGATCTTGAGATGATTCCAAATAAAACCAACACTGGGGCTAGGAGAGAGATATGGGGGCGGGGGGGGGGGAGAAGAGAGAGAAAGGTTGTACCTTTCCTTGTCTGCTCTACCCTGAATTGATCTGGGTTTGAGGTGAAAAGTGTGCATTCCTAGGGTAAAGAGTGGAGAAGAAGAGAAACAGTCCTAAGCAGCAAAAGCTAAGAGAGACGGAAAGATAGAAGAGTAAGAACTTCCAAGCAGGAGCATTATTAAGCTAGGGGAAGTGAACGAAGGCAGAGGAGTTCTTGTGTCTATTGAAAAATCAGGCAGGTGTAGCTGTTCATAAAAGAGACATGCACAGGTAACTTGAAATAAATATATCTAGGGGTGCCAATAAAGAAGCATCAGGATAGAAAAAGTAACAGTTGGACACATGAGAAAGAAAGAAAAAGAGGAAGAGATGGTCCACAGAGAGAAGAAAGGAACAAGAAATGATCCTTTGAAGAATATTTACTGTTAAATAGCATAATAAAACTAATAAAATTAGAATTAAATATTTTTCTACAACTTTCACATAGCATTCTTTTATACAGATCTTCAAGTAACTTATGATACTAGACAATAACAAACTGAAGATAACAAAGGTGAAAACAAAAACAAACAAAAGAAATAAGAACAAAAAATATTTCCCCTAAGAAAGAAAAAGAGATTAAAACTGAAATGCTGAAGATAAAGGAACCTTATAAACAGAGAATAAAAGGTGCCTTATAAGGTAATGTTAGAATAGAGAATTATAAGTACCAAAACAGTAATAGAAAGACTACTAAACCAAAAGGAAAAAATTATGTAGTGTCAAAATACAGACATAAGAACATATCAGAAGTGGAATACTAAGTGAAATTTTTTAAATTCAGAATTTCAGTACAAGATAAAATGAAAATACTTAATTGAGAAAAGAAGGAATGTAATCACCTCTGTATTGGTAAGAAAGAAGCTAAGAATGATTATTCTTCCATTCACTTTTTCAAAAGGGCAGTCATAACAATAGTTCCCTGTTTCTAAAAGTAAACTAGAGTTGGGGTCATATGGGACCTGAACTATATCTGAACAAACACCTATTAATATTAATAGTTTGATTATAATAATTACAGTAGTAATTTACATGAGTATATTACTTTGAAACCTTAAAAGTATTTTCAAATCAATCAGCCCAGAATCAGAGGGAAGGGAAGGAATAAAATCAGAGCAAGTTATATCCATTTCCTACAGCTTGAATTTAAAGAACTAGTTAAACATACGCTACATATTTTGGCTGAGTTAGTTTCAGCAGTGGTGAATTTAAATGATGTTATATTCTAAAGAAAAAGGAACCTGCCCCCGTTACCTTCTAGAGTGAGAAAACTGCACAAAAGCTGTTCTGACCTAGTTACATTTCAATTAACACAAACTTGCTTTATTAAAAATTCTTCCCCTCACTGTGAACACAAAACACCAGCTGTGAAAGAAAAACGATACTGCTGGGTTTGCACACTCTGGATACCATAGAAACTGCAGAAATGGCAGAAGTTGGAAGTTTCATATTTAAGTTATCAGCAATAAAAGCAAATAGACAAATCAATATTTTAATCTGAATTGTATTTTAAAGGCAAAAAAAAGATTGAGATTTTGTACATCATAATATCAAGTAAACCTTTGAAACGTGCCAGAGAAGCATAATTTTAAACCATTTAGTTAATTCTTGATTTAATATTTTTATTGCTCTAAGTTATCAACACAACTTCTTTTTCTCCTTGTAATCAGAAAATTCAAGGTGTTAAAACAGATTTCTATTAATTGATATATATCACAAAATAGAACAATTTATAGTTATTAAACTTCTGCAAAATTATTTTTAAAAGAAAAAATAGTTTAAACAGTAAACACCTCCTAAGTACATAGTAAAATGAAACCATATGAAAAGTAAATGTCAGACTCAAAAAACTCCTCTACTTTGACCAGCTAAACTATAAAGTCAAAAATATTAGAGAATCACATATACAAGTATAACTGTCAATAATCCTAAAAAAGAAAATAAACAGAGTAACAGGAATAATTCTGTAAAAATGGACAGTTGTGCAATAATATTAACAACTATATCTGTTCTTCTAAATATGATGGTGGCACACACTTCACCTCACATCAGACTCATTTTCTGCTCCTTTCTTCACACCATTCTCTATTGTTTCTACTGAACAAACAAAAGAAATGTCTGTTGTAATGTGCAGCACAAATGATCTATTGTGAAATGAAGGGTTCTGCTATCCTTAATCACTTGCTAATAGAGGCAATATCTGAATGCATCTAATTTTTTAAAAAGCTTATTGTTCAATTATTATAATATTTAAGATATAATGTAGTTGCCTACTTTCCTTGTATCTTTCATTAATATATCAATAGGTCAAAGGTCTGTGATTTCATCATTTTGAGAATTTCCTCCAGAACTCATTAAAACTAACATCTTAGAGAGCTGTCTGAAGCTTGGAAAACTATTTATAAACTTCAGACAGCTAAAATATGCCAGAAGCAGCAACTGAATTCAGGTCTTCCTGACTCCAAGCCCAAGGTTTTATCCACTATACTATTTGTCTCGCCTTTAAACATTTAGAAAACCATAAGGCTAAGGACATATGAACTGCCAGACTAGGGTAGACAGATATATGGTTCACAAAATGCAGTATTCTGCCCTGACTGAGAAACATAAAGGATGTAATTGTGTGTGTGTGTGTGTGTGTGTGTGTGTGTGTTTCAGTCTTTCTTAACAGAACATCACGGGTATCATCCATGAAGGTATCTAAACTTTAAAAAATGTATTTATATTTTTCTGCTTACTCCACATTTCTTGTGGGGAATAACTGATTCCTTAAGTTTATAACCCACTATATGAAGTAATGCTTCCTTTTACTTGTCAGAATCTAAATGAATTCTTAAGCTTTACAGGATGTCCCCTTGTTGTAGTACATACAATCCCCAACTTACTGTTTATATTTCAAAATTCCACACATAAGGCAGATTAGAATACAAAACATGTTTTAGTACTAATGTGGTTCTGTGATTTCCCACAGAATGTTGTAAAATACGTTAAAGTTCATGAGAAAAAGCAATAATAAAAGATAAAGGGTTTTAGTAAGATTATAAAGATTCTGAAGTGTGCTTTGGGGGACCATAGATATACTTAGAAACTGACAGCATGAAATCTTTATAACATTCAATTTTATTTAACCCTTATAACTTTCCTTTTTCCTTAGTAAAAGTGAACTACTATCATTATTCATGTTTTTTCAGTCACAATTAGGTTCATTTATTTTGACTCATTAATGAAATGGAGAGTAAATGAGGAAAATATCTCGCCATCCTAGAGTGGCCCTCAAATCTGATGAAAGGAAGAATGACATTGATGTGTATGGTGACAATCATAAATCGGGTGTTCATAAATTCAGAAATGTCTGATTTCTAGAATTTTGATGTTCACCTTATCCATACTGCTCAGAATTTTATTGGCTTCACATGCAGCTCCTTTTTTAGGCTTTGTCTTTCCTCTTTGTATCTTATCAAGCTTTGGCCTGAGGTTGACTACATTTTCCGCTGAAAATCATACAGAAGGAGGAAGTATGGTATATAGGAAAGACCTTCAGACTGGGAACTTTAAATAGTTGTTCTAGTCCTTACTTTCCACATAGTCCAAGCAGTGTGGCCTTAGAAAGGTCACAAACTCCAGTCCTCAATTTCTACACAGGTAAAATTTGGAGGTTAGATGTCTCCTAAGATTCCTTTCACCTTCAGCATTATATAATTATGATTCCCTAAGCATTTATTAGAGCACCTGGAAGTTTGTAAAGTACTTTACAAATATTATTTCATCTGTGTCTCACAGCAACTCTGAAACAGAAATACTATTATTACCCCTATTTTACAGATGAAGAAACTGTGGCTAACAGAAGTTAAACAATTTGTGCAGGTCACACAGCTAATAAATGTCTTAGAGAGGATCTGAATTCAGACTCCAAGTCCAACACTTTATCTACGGTGTTATCCAGCTGTCTTCTGACCTTACATAACAAATTTTACATTTACTTTTCTAGTTATTCACACAATAATTATGTACCTTACAATTTTCATTTAGAAAGTATATAATATCACTTCATTTGTAAAAGTGGGTTGGTTTTTTTTAACTGTTATTTTCCTCCATCACTTTAAGAGCATTATAAGCTGTAAGCTCTAAATCTATGATCCTACAATTCCTATGGCAAAGCAAAATTTGAGAAAATCCATTAAGTGCTAGGACTAATAATGATCTTGTTCTCAGAAGAGAGATTCTCCTTTCTCCAGTTTTTCCTTCCCTCCCTTAACCTATCACACACAATGCTGTCAGACTAATCTTATCCAAATGCAGTATTGATATAAACTACTCGTACCTGCTAAAAAAAAGCTTCACTAAAAAAGTTGAGGCTTTTTGCTAAGTAAGAGTTTCCTCTTGGGGCGGCTAGGTGGCGCAGTGAATAGAGCACCGGCCCTGGAGTCAGGAGGACCTGAGTTCAAATCCGAACTCAGACACTTAACACAAAAACTAACCATGTGACCTTGGGCAAGTCACTTAGCCCCCAACTGTCCTCCAAAAAGCACAAAAAAAAAAAAAGTTTCCTCTTCTCCCCTCTACTCAAGCAAAACCCCTTTATATCTATCTTTAATACTATTTAAACTTTGCCTGCACAGCCCATACAGAACAACTACAGTGAAAAGTTATTGTATTTCTACCCATCAAGTCTTCTTGGTCTAAGATTGCTTCCAAAGAGAACTTAAATTATTTTAGGACATCTCTTAAGAAAACCTTCCAAAACTGTGCTTGTTGGCCACAGAGACATTTCTAGTTTAGTCTAGAATAAGTATTTTTGCTACAAAGGAAGATAATGACAGATAAAAGGGGGAACAGAGGTAATTATAAAGACTGCTTGGTAAAAATAAACAGAATGTGAGGGGAGTTATGGGTGAACAGGTGTTTTTCTGTTAGTGGTTTAAATTTCTTTCTCTTGGTTCCTAAAAGGTGAACATTATTTGGTGTCTCTCTCATTGTTTCTTTCCTCCTGCCCATTCCCTAAATGCAGGAGGAAGATATGCATAGTGAGATTTGAGAGGAAGGGGCTTTCTTCTAATTCTGATCTATTAATCCAATCCAATTTTAGAAGTCTTTTATCAATGAAATGCTATGTGTAAAGTACTAAGCCAGCACTGGAAACACATAAAGACAAAAAAATAAAATAAATTTTTATCCTCAAGAAACTTAATGAAAGGATATAATATATACACAGGTAAAGAAAGGATAACATGAGAAGTAAAATAACAAAGAACGATTCACTTAAGTCAAGGGTTCTTAATCTAAGAACCTGTATTTTTTTAAGATTTGGATAATTATATTTCAATGTTTTCTTTGTAATCCTATGTATTTTATTTCATGAATTTAAAAACATTATTCCAAGAAGAGGTTCACACCACCCAATGAGTCCATGACACACACAAAATAGTTAAGGCTCCCTATCCTAACATGAACCTTGAAGGAAAATAAGGACTCCAAGAAAGGAAGATAAGGAGGGAGTATCTATCAGACACAGGAGATGGCTTCTACCAAAGAACTGAAGTTGGAGATGGAATGTGAAATTTAAGGAACAGTCAATAGGCCAGTTTGGCTAAAACACAGAGAATGTGTAAAGGAGAATATATGATATTATCCATCAACCAACAAATATTTATTTAGGACCTCCTTAAGTCACTATGTTAGATGCTGTAATGGAACAATGTTCCTAATTATGTATTTTAGTTTTTCATTATAAAGTCTGATTAGGATCTGTAAACCCCAAAATAAATCACATATATAAAATAGGATATTTATGACAAGCTAATCACCTGAATTACCTTACTTTACATTTTAGAAGAACAACTCTATATGTGAAATAATTAGCAGGCATTATTAGCTTTAAATTTGGTTGTTATATTTTGTAGCTAGCTGGAATTAATTTTAGAAAAATCAAAAAGAAGTGATTCTATCAAAGGAGTCTAGTGAAACTGCTAGAAGGGTTTTTGAATAAAATAGTGGTGGCAAAAAGTGATCAACAAGCACAACTGTAATGGAGAGAAATGTATGCTGAAAAGTCAGCTTCTTTTGCCACAAGATCTAGATGGCTGAAAAGTTCTGTGTACTAAAGCATGTTCTAGGCTGCAGGAAACTACCAAGGGTTATTGCTGAGAACACTCAAGAAAATGAGAGTTGCTTGAACTGGAAAGGGAGGCACTCCCAACTATTGTTGCAACATATGGGGTCATAATGACCTGGCAAAGGAAATGTTCTATATCAGCAATAAGCTCTTCCTTTGACTGGGTGCATTCCAAGGACCAGAGTTCCTCATCACTATCAACAAATCCAAGCCGTTCTTTTTTCCTAGTTAGCTGAACTGATTTACAAAGATTTATTTACAAAGATACAATTTTATGTCATGGTTATACTAATGTAATAATTTGTAAACCAAAGCTCTGACCATGTCTAATCTTGACCTAATCTGCCTATCACTCAAAGACTGGCTAACAGAAGCAGCAGGAAAATCAAATTATCACATTTTTTCACTTAAAACATACAAAATGCTTTTTTCAATTTCTGTATTCCAAGGTATTTCTCCCTGATGTAAACATTTAAATTTCCCTGGGCCTCAGTTTGCTTGTTTGTAAAAGAACCAGATTAGAACACATAGCCTCTGAGGTTGCTTTCAGCTGGGTTCACAGGGTTCTTTGAACATTATTAAAGTCAATAAATGTCATCAGTCTATTTCAAGTTCTCTTTTTTTTTCTTTATTTCATAAACCTAAGAGGTTACTAATAGAAAAGGTAATGCTAAGGGCCTTTTAAAGAGAGTATTTGCTTAAGTTAGGAGAGTCTGCAGGATGAAAATAATGTAAAATGTTGGGAGTACCTTGTCAGAGGAAAAAGGGGACTGAATAAGGGAGCCAGAAATATATCCTTGAAAATATAGAACTGAAAAAACAGACAAAAGCAAAAACAAACAAAAAAACCATACCTAATATGAAAATAATGACAACTAGACAATAATAATAGTAACAATGATCGTAACCCTGATGTTTATCCTCACAGTAACTTCCAATCCCCAAAGTCTTTTCCAAGTCAAAACCTTGGCACAGGCTACATTCTTCTCTTCACTATTTCAATCAGCTGGTAAAGTAAATCAACTCTACATGAATCTCTACCCTGTTATTCCTTTGCTTCCTTGTCCTACAAATATTCAAGCATAGACAAATTCTAACCCTTGATTGTCCTCACTGTTCTCTATCTTCATTTAGTGGTACCTTGTGGTATAATGGAGAGAGTCTTGGGCCTAGAGTCAGAAAGAACTTAATTCAAAACTGCCTCAGACAATTACTAGTTGTGTGATCCCAGGCAAGTCGCTTAACCACTCTCCCTCAATTTCCTCAACTACAAAATGGGGGGTAATAATAGCACCTACCACCTAGGGCTGTTATGAAGATCAAACGAGATAATATTTGTAAAAAGTACTTAGTACAATGCATAGTTCATGTTGCTTATTAAGTTGTTTTTCAGTCATGACTTACCCAGGGTGACACACGTAGTAAGTGTCT
Source organism: Pseudocheirus occidentalis (assembly GCA_028646575.1). NCBI lineage: Eukaryota > Metazoa > Chordata > Mammalia > Diprotodontia > Pseudocheiridae > Pseudocheirus > Pseudocheirus occidentalis. Next base: position 3,461 of record JAQQSW010003282.1, on the reverse strand, counting down.
GAGACTAGAACTGAATTCTGATCTTGCTAACTCCAGGTCTAACACTCTTATCCACTGTCTAATAAGAAAATCTGGAAGGCAGAGGGTTAGCAGGGAGATGATAAGTTCAGTTTTGGAAATTGAGTTTAATATGTCTACAGGACAGGCACATACCAGTGGATTCACTGGATGTAACCAAAAGTAGCTTATCTACAGATGGAACCAAGTGACAACTATGATGCCAAAGTGGAATTAAGAGGCCCTCCAATGGTGGCATCTACATGAACTCAGCCAACAATATATCAACAAATGGGTCTCAAAAAAAGGCTGAATCACATAGACTTATTTGTGGAAACAGAGGGTTTTATTCAATTCAAGACCAGGAGACCGTCACTAGAAACTGCACGAATGGTGGTCCATAAGAAGATCAAATTTAGTGATCAAGGTAGCCTATACAAGGAAACAGCCAAGATTGTGGAACACACAACAGCAGAGTAGCAAAGTTTACCACCAACTGAATATTGATGAGTATTTTTCTCATAAGAAACTTATCTTTCATGGACTGTCAGATAACAGATCCCATACTACAAATAAAGACCACAAAGCATTCTGGAAAACTCAACCAATAAGTCAACTAGAACTGCACCATTATCACAAACCAAGTTCTTGACCATAAACACCTGGACATGATACAGATTCATAAAACAAAGGGATAATATTTTAAATAGATGTCACCATCCAAAATACACATAATAACCAAGTTAAATGAAATTTCTTTGTAGCATAAAGATTTAGCTTAGATCAAGAAGAAACATATCATTCTTGTCCTGCATGATACTGTAGATGTATCAAGGATGCTTTCAGTGAACCTAGATGATAAATTTGCATCTGTATATGTTTATTCAATTAATAAAATCAGTCATTTTATTCACCTGTTATAAAAACCCACAGAACACTGACTATAAAAATATAACAGCAGGAAATTCTTCCAATCTAAAGTCCATTGGGAAGAAGGTAAAAAGACTTAAGTAACAGTAAAAATAACAATAGCTCATATTTATAGGGCATATTTAGACAAATCTAAGGTGCTCTAACATAAATCATCTCATTCGGTCTTCACAAAAGCCCTATGTGTCATTGTTGTGAAAGAGAAATTAATTACAGCTGTAGGTATTTTTTTTTCTGTTTTGTTTCTCTGATATGCTAGTAGTATCCAAATGATAGAAAGATAAAAGAAGAGAAATGCGCAGTTTTCATTCTCATTAAGAATCTTATAAGAAGTGGGCCTCTTGACTTCCAAAGAGAAAAATTATGGAATGTAATGGAATTCAGTGATATCTTCAGGCATACCAAAAAGGAGAAAAACATATCATCTGTGTGGCCTAAGAAGGATGACATAGGAAAGCACTGGCAGGTTCCATCAAACTACAAAAGTTGCAAATATGGAGTAAGTAAAAAACTAAAGAAAAACTGAGCTAAATTTGGAGAAGCTCATTACCAGAAGGGCAGCCACTAGATAATGAAATTTCTTGACCAGAACAACTCACGAACCACTCTGACAATATGGAAAGTGTGATTTGTGTTGATGGAAGATATACCTTCACCACTGGATTGCAACTATACAGTCTTTCTAACCACTTTCTTAACCACTGCTCCTCCTAAACAAACAAACAAAACAAAACAACAAAAAAAAAAAAACCCTACTCAATCTGCTCATAGCTCATATTAATTCATTATTTTAAGTCATTTTCGTAGTAAAAGTAGATTAAAATGGATTTTTAGCCAACCTGTAATTGACCTACTATAGACCAAAGATTTATTTTTTTTTCCCCTAAAGTTTCAGGTAATATTATGACTTGTAATTATTAAAGAAAATTTTCCATACATAAATTTTATGTTTTGTGATGTGATATTTATGTGTCTATGTATATGTATATGTGTATGTGTATGTGTATACATGTATTTCTGTTTGAGGAAATGTTACAATTAATTGGTCTTTAAGTCTGTGGTAAATTACACTCAAGAGTTTTTAATCTTAAGCCAATATATGGACAGTTTTAACAACAGAATTTATTGTCAATTTAATATAAAAGACCTTTAAAACAAATGTTTAGATAAATAAAATTCAACAGCATATCATATTTAACAAGAATACAACTATTACATGTCAGTCTCCATATGAAGTTGATGTGTTTCATTGTTACCGTCCTATTTGATTTAGTTACAAAATTTAATTTTGAAAGGGATTTAAAAAGTAAATATAGATTACTATAGTATTAAGCGTTTTAACTGCATATCACACTTAAAGGACTGAGGTTTTTCCCTAGTATATAGCACCTATAAAAATAGAACTTCTGCTTCTAATTTGAAGCACAGTTCGCTAATATTGCCAACAAATAACAATGTTTGGGGGGGGGGGGGGCGCGGGGACGGGGAAGGAAGGTGTCCAACTTTCAGGAGTAGTTTCAGTCCTGAACAACAGAGATAAGGTTTGTTTGTTTCCAAGAAATAATCCAACCAAAAGCTACTAATATAAAATAGCTCGACAGAAGACAATTGCAGGTATCTATAAAGCTCTTGACCCAGTTCCAAGATTGCACTAGAATACAATTACTAAACATGAAAATTAAGAGAACCAAAATAATACCACATTTATATTCTGGACTCTAGTTTGTCTTTTAATATGTATAATCCATCATATGTAATCAGAATAACTAATATAAAGTCATTTTATACTTAATAGAAAATCAGTGCTTACATGTCTAATAATTATATAAGGTCTATTAATTTAAACAAGGCAATTTAGGGTTTATAAAAGCACAATCGGGAGCCAAGATGGCAGTATAGAAGCAGGAACACTCCGCAGCTCCCACATAATCAATCACCTCAAATACCCACAAAATATGACGCTAAACAAATTTTAGGGCTCCAGAACTCACAAAGAACTCACAAAATTGCAGAAAAACACATCTCCCGCTAAAGGCAGCTCAGCAGGAGGGACAGGAAGGGCTTATCACAGCACACCGGGAGCCAAAACCAGCCAGGCCTACAACCACTGCATGACCCTGTAAGTCAAGTAACTGACTGGTACCATGAGCAGGCAAAGGAAGCAAAATAAGAACAGCAACCCAACTTTAGATTTCTTTTTGGGGGACAAAAAGGATGAAAGCATGAAACGGGAGGAAGACAACACAGTCAGAACTCCCACACCAAAAGCTTCCAAGAAAAATGTAGACTGGTTACAAGTCACAGAGCAGCTTAAGAAGGATTTTGAAAACCAAGTAAGACCACATCTCACCAATCAATTTGGCTAAGATGACAAAACAGGAAAATGACAAGTGCTGGAGAGGATGTGGAAAAATTGGAACTCTAATGCATTGTTGGTGGAGCTGTGAACTGATACAACCATTCTGTTGGGCAATCTGGAACTATGCCCAAAGGGCTATAAATAATTGCATACCCTTTGACCCAGTAATACATAC
>JAQQSW010003281.1:0-14731 GCA_028646575.1 Pseudocheirus occidentalis | reverse complement strand
GAACAAAACAAGGGGGGGGAGGAATAGAAAGGGGGGACCTATGATCACTGTCACAATATGTCCACTATGAAGATATCCTGTGTAATCACACATCCACAGCCTGTATTGAATTGATTGTCTTTCCAGTGGGGGTGGGTGACAAGGGAGGAATCGATAGAATCTAGACTCTAAAGCTCTGCAATACCTGCAACTAGGAATTAAGATATATAGGGGCTGCCCTACCAGAAAGTTAGAGAGCAGATCAGGGGAGGGACTTTACAATGGGATTGCTGTTTTAGGGTTGGGGTAGGGGAAAGATGGGGAGAAAATTTGTAATTCAAAAATCTCATTTGTAAACAATAAAACAAGTTTAAAAAAATAAGTTCTGTCAATTTTGTAAAGGCGAGCACTTTAAACAGTCTACTTTTCACAACTGTGCCACGAGTTGGATGCACCGAACAATGCTCTGCTATTTCACGCTGAAGTAAAATGGTTGTTGAGAGGAAAAGTTTCAAAACATGTTTTTGAGCTTCATGATGAACTCAAGACATGTTTTAATCAGAAAGCAAGACCACAGTTCCAAGCACTTTTCAGTGATAAAAGTTAACTGCAGAAAATAGCTTACTTGGTTGACATCTTTGCCATCTTGAATGAGTTAAATTTATCACTGCAAGGACCAAAGGCAACATGCCTTGATTTGTCTGAAAAGATCTGATCATTTCAAATGAAACTTCAGCTCTGGCAAAAAAATTTGGATGAAAATAAAATTTACATGTTGCCTACCTTATCTATTTTCTTTGAGGAACATGGCATTGAACCAGACAAAAGGATGACGATGAGAATTTCTGTGAAAGAACACTTGCACATGCTTGCAGACGAAATTTCATCATACTTTTCAAATCTACCTGACACCCCATTTGCACTTGCCCATTCACAGTCAAAGTTGAAGATGTTCCTGAGACAGCACAAGAGGAGTTCATTCAACTTATTAAAAGAGATGCAATGAGAACTGATTTCTCTACAACGCCAGTTACAAAATTCTGGATCAAGTGTTGCAATCATATCCTGATCTGTCTGAGACTGTGTTGAGCCTTCTTCTTCCATTTCCAACAATATATCTTTGTGAAACAGGGTGTTCCCACTTGTTGGTTATCAATTCTAAATACAGAAGTAGACTTGTTGTGGAAGATGATCTTCGTTGTGCCTCTTACAAAGATTGCCCTGAGAATTTCTGATCTCAACCTCAGCAATCTCAACCTTCCCACTGACGTTGGCCTTTTACACATACTGGCACAAAATGTAGCAATGTAGTTTACTGTTGTTATATTAAGACTGTTACCCATGCTACACCATGCTTCAAGACAAAATTTCATTTATTTGTAATTAGAAATAAATATTTCACAGCATATAGTTACATATTGTTTTTGTGATTAATCACTATGCTTTAATTATGTTCAATTTGTAACCACGAAAATACATCCTGCATATCAGATTATGATCACATTACGATTCATAACAGTAGCAAAATTACAGTTATGAAGTAGCAATGAAAATAATTTTATGGTTGGGGATCACCACAACATGAGGAACTGTATTTAAGGGTCACAGCATTAGGAAGGTTGAGAACCACTGACTTAGAGAATCAAAACACTACTATAAATAATAAACAACTTTAGCAAAGTTTCAAGATATAAAATAAATCCACAAATAAATCATTGATATTTCTATATATCACGAACATAGTCCAACAGCAAGAGATAGAAAGAGGAATTCCATTTAGAGTAACTGTAGACAATATAAAATATTTGGAGTTGACCTGACAAAACAAACCCAGGAACCACATGAACAGAATTACAAAACACTTTTCACACAAATAAAGTTATATCTAAATAAATGGGAAAATATCAGTTACTCATTGGTAGCCTGAGCTACCAATAAAAATGACAATTTAACCTAAATTAATTTACTTATTTAGTGCCATATTAACCAAACTACTGAAAATTATTTTACAGAGCTAAAAAAAACAATAAGGGGTGGCTAGGTGGCACAGTGAATGGAGAGCCAGGAGGATCTCAGTTCAAATACAGTCTCAGACACTTAACACTTACTAGACCTGTGACCTTGGGCAAGTCACAACCCCAACTGCCCTGCCTGCCCCCTCCAAAAATAATAATAATAATAATAATAAAATTAATCTGGAAATACAAAAGGTTCAGAATATCAAGGGAATTAATTTTTAAAATGCAAGGAAAGGTAACCTAGCTATACCACGTCTAAAACTATATTATAAAGCAACAATCATCAAAAATACTTGGTAATGGTTAAAAAGCAGAGTGGTGGATCAGTGGAATGGGTTAGGTACATAAGACACAGTAGTCAATGACTATAGTAATCTACTGTTTGATAAACCCAAAGATTCCAGCTTCTGGGATAAGAACTCACTATTTAACAAAAACTTTTGGAAAAATTGGAAAACAGTATCGCAGAAAGTAGGCATAGGCCAACATCTTACACCCTATACCAAGACAAAGTCAAAATGGGAACATGATTTAGACATAAAGTCTGATACTATAAGCAAATTAGGAGAATAAGGAATAGTTTGCCTGTCAGATCTATGGAGAAAGGAAGAATTTATGACCAAACAAGAGACAGAAAGCATTATGAAATACAAATAGATAATTAATTCTGATTACATTAAATTTAAAAGGACTTGCACAAAGGAAATGCAACCAAAATTAGAAGGGAAGCAGAAAGCTGGGAAACAATTTTTACAGCCATTGTCTCTGGTAGAGACCTCATTTCTCAAATATATAGAGAACTGAGTCAAATTTATAAGAATACAAGTCATTCCCCAAATGATAAATAGTCAAAGGACATGAATAGGCAGTTTTCAGATGAAGAAATTAAAGTTTTCTATAGCCATATGAAAAAATGCTCTAAATCACTATTGATTAGAGAAATGCAAACCAAAACAACTCTGAGGTTCCACATTATGCCTATTAGATTGGCTAACATGACAAAATAGGAAAATGATACATGTTGGAGAAGATAAAGGAAAATTGGAACACTAATGCATTGTTGGTCGGGTTGTGAACTTATCCAATCATTCTGGAGAACAATTTGGAACTGTGCCCAAAGAGCTATAAAATTTTGCATACCAATTTTAGGACAATACAAATGGGAAAAGGTCCCATACATGCAAAAATAGTTACAGCAGCTCTTTTTGTGGTGACAAAGAATTGAAAACTGAGGTGACACCCATCAATTAGGAAATAGCTGAACAAGTTGTGGTATATGAATGTGATAGAGTACTATTGTTTCATAAGAAATGGTGAGCAGATGGACTCCAGAAAATCTGGAAAGACTTACATGAACTGATGCTGAGTGAAGTGAGCAGAACCAGGAGGACACTACACAGTAACAGCAACATTACACAATGACCAACTGTGGGAGAGTAAGCTCTTGTCAGCAATGCAAGGATCTAAGACAATTCCAAGATGGAAAATGCTATCTTCATCCAGAGAAAGAACTATGAAGTCTGAATGCAGATTGAAGCATAATATTTTCTTTTTTTGTTTCTTCTTTCTCGTGTTTTCCCCTTTGGTTCTAATTCTTCTTTATTATATAACTAATGTGGAAATATGTTTAATATGAATGTTATGTATAGTCTAGATCAGATTGCATGCCATCTTGTAGAGAGTAAATGGAAAGGAGGAGAAAATTTAGAGCTAAAATCTTATAGAAGTGAATGATGAAAGCTAAAAATTCGTTAATTATTTTTAAAGAGATTTTTGTCTCTCCCAAGAGCCTAGTACAATGTTCTGCACAAAACAGGAACTTAATAGATGTTGAATTGAATTAATATCCCTGTGTGGCCCCTTAATTTCTCTCTTCCAGCATGTGGTACACCATAGGTCTACTGCCTCCTGTAACGATGTATTTTTTTCCCTGTCTGCAAGGGCAGGTCTTGGTCTGCTGTTAGTTATCTTTTCAGTTTTAGAGCTCCCATCAGATCCTTTCCTTGGACTGAGTCCCACTTACACTAGCTCTGCGTAAAGAATGCAGGTTCTTTCTTTTCTTATGGTTGCCCCCAATTCAAGCCCATAACTCCTCTTAGTTTGTCTTTTCCAAGGGTTCGCACCACAGGTAAGTATATGGGGGGATGAAGTAATGAACAGAAGCAAAATTCACCAATCCTAGAGTCCTATATCTATCCTGTGATTTTGTCAATGTAGGTGTATATTCTCCACTGACACATCTTCCCCTCCCACTGTCCTCTAGTGTCTTAGAAAACCATCTTAATGAATTGCTATGGCCAAAACATTCACCACCTATATAATCAACCTGATGATAATGAGTTTCTCTGCATTCAGCTAGATTGCATCTTAGACAACAGACATTTGGTCTGTCATCACATGTATAAGTGAAGCCTTTCCATTTTGGCATGACCTGCCACATCTTTAATTTGGGCAGATATGGTTTTAAAGAACTTTAGTATGCCTCCATTTTGTCACACTTGTATTTTGTTGTTGCTATTCAGTTGTGTCCAACTCTCTGTGACCTGTTTTGGGGGGTTTCTTGGCAAAGATGCTGGAGTGATTTGTCATTTCCTTCTGCAACTCATTTTATAGATGGGGAGACTAATGCAGGCAGGGTTATGTGACTTGCCCAGGGTCACACAGCTAGTAAGTGTCTAAGGCCAGAATTGAACTCAGAAAGAGGGATCTTCCTAACTTGAGGTCTAGCACTCTATGCATTGTTCCACCTAGCTGCTCCTAGTAGTAGTGGTGGTGGTAGTGGTAGTAGTAGTAGTCATAGTAGTAGTAGTAGTAGTAGTAGTAGTAGTAGTAGTGGTAGTGGTAGTGGTAGCAGTAGTAGTCTACTTAATATTTAGGCCCCAGTACCTACTCTTTTCAACCTTCATCTACACAGTTGCCTCATTAATATTCCTAAAACATAGTTCTGACCACGTTAGCCATCTGCTCAAAAATCTTTAATTGCCTCTAGGATAAAATACAAAATCATCAACCTAGTATTTAAAGCCTTATCCATCTGGGTCTTATCTACCTTCTCAATTGTATTTTTCATCAGCTCCCTATTTACACTCACCACTTTAATTAAAATTGCCTGCTAAAATGTTTCCTATACATTCCATTCCCTTTCCTGTCTCCATGCTTTTTATATAAGTGGTCCACCTACCAGGGTTGCATGTTCTCTTCAGCATTACCTTATAGAATCCCTAGGGTGTTTGGAGTGTTCTGGGAGGGCAAGTACCTCTGGTATTAGGGCTGAGCCCTTTTTAGGGCTGTTCATCCATCTTTGGTGTCCACCTTTCACCCAACTCTCACCCAAAGCTCCACAAAGCTGTAGAATGCTCAGCAGTCACACCTTCTTAAAACCATCTTGGCAGATGAGTTAAACCAGGTTGAGGGTAACTGATGGCCTCAAATCTGTCTTTGAGTTAGGGGATGTCTGCCCCATGCATGTGAAGATTTTCCCCTTGAAAATGAGAACAATTTGTTCCAAGGGCCATGAAGGTGGTTAAAATAGGAGATGTGGTTAGACACTGAAGATCCCAAGGTAACCCACTACATCCTAGGCCATCACCAGTTGTCTTTTCTTCTGCCACTGGATTTTGATGACTCTGGAAGAAACACGGAGACTGACAACTTTGTACAATTCTGCCTCACTTAAATCCAATTCATACACAAGTGAAGACTAGTTTGTTTCTTAATTAAAAGGCATTGAAACAGTCCTTGAGATTTAATATTCTCAGCAGACTAAGATTAGGGCCATTGACATAGTTTCCTAGTCTCATTACTAAAAGGCCAGAACACAAGAGACTGGAACTCTTCCCTCAGGGAGCACAGATACATGAACAACAGCAAGAAGCTGTGTTCTGCTGAATTAATGTTTTTTCCTGAATGAACATCTCTTCCCTGATCTGAATGTCCTTCCCTTGCTATAACTAATGTAGAAGCATAATGTAGAGGTATTTCCCATGTAGTTTATGTGTTACTATATGAGTTTGTCTAATTTTTATTCACAGAAAGGCAAAAATGGAGTCTCCTCTACATGCTTTTTGATTTTGATTCCTGCCAGAAGGGAAAAGCAGGTAGCTTGGGTCAGAGGCTAGCCATTGTTCTCTGAGAAAGAGTACTAGGCTACACTTACATCTCTCTTATCCCACCCCTGTAAGCATAAACAAGGTGGCATTTTTGTTGTTATTTCTTGGAGTTCAGTTTTCGAATCCATGGCCATAACAATCCCTTGTTCCTTGGTATTTTGCCCAATTCACAGCTATAACACTTTTGCCCAGTTCACAGCTGTGACACATCCTGTGCTGAGTCACATAGAACCAATTAGATGCTGGGTCACTAGGCTTTTAAACCTTTTGACTCTGAGCCAATCAGGTACTGAGTCACATAAACTTTGGTGCCTTCTGTCTCTGAGACTATTAAGTCGAAAGTGTACATATATTCTGGAAGACTGATATTGCCTTGGGGCTCACTCATGGGAAGGATACTTCACCTAAGAACTCTTGATTTCCTGGACAAAACTCTGGGTAACCATTGTTAAGGGGCACCCCCAGCTTTGTGAACCCAGATGTTAGTGATCTATCAGTTTGGTGATATGTGTAAATAGTTCCATTACTCTGTTGAGACAGTTGGAGCCCTGTCTATTGGATCTCTCATCAAAGCTTGAGACCTCTGATAGAAATTAAGATTGTTAACCCCTTTTCAACAAAGTATGGGGTTTAGTGGGATTGGGATAGTTGTCCGTTTCCCAGTTATTGGATTAGGTATGATTCTATGGAACCCTCTCAAGTGATGGGGGAATGGAGTATGGACCCCTTCCCAAGAGAGGAAGGATGTGCCCTCTACCACTAGAGGGTTTGAGAGAGTTTCAGAAATGGCAGCTGGACCAGTCCAGAGAGACCTCAACCCACTGGAGGAAGTAGTGACCTTAGAGCAGGCAGCCACCACCTGAAAAAAAAAACAAGCAAGGAGCAGCAGGAGCAGAGAGATGCCTTGTCAAGACCCTGGAAAGAACAAGATGAAAACTTTGCAGTAAAGCAGGAACAGTGAGCATGTTTTCCTGCCATGTTCCTCTAGGATGGGTTGAAACCCAGGGCATGGAGCTGTCTATGGTAGGATGGTGGGAGGTGCCATAACCCGTAGGGACCCACCCTGTTAGCATTGTCACTCAACTGCCCCTCAAGATTTGGAAGCATGGACTGGAACAGTGTTAGGACTTGGACTCTTTGGCCCCTTAGAGCATGTGTGCACCCTGGAATGCCAGGTGGAATCCTGTAACAGCAGTGTGGAAAGAACACACTCTCAAGAGGACTTTCAAGACTTGGACACTCTGTTTTGATTGAGGGGATTGTAACCTATTGTGACCTAGAGGTGGAGTGTGTTATGTTCTCTGCTGCCCCTGAATATGTGTTGTGTTAGGGAAGACCCTGGCCTGGGACCCCCTGCTTATATAAGCAGCATTTTGGACCATAACTGATTGAGGAGGAGCTGGATACTCACTCCCCAAAGATTTTGGCCCCCAAAGAATGTATAAGGTTGGGAGCATGCTATGTTATATACTGAATGCAATGATATATGCTGTGTACCATGTTACATACTGAGTGTTATGTTATATACTGAATTGTATGTTTTGTTTTAGGTCTTGTGGCCATATTTGTTGGGAGAAAAAAAAAGGCAAGTTACTTTTATGTCTGTTTAAGATCATGTGGCTACCCTGGTAATAAGTTGTTATGTTGTTACAGATTGCTTTAGTTTCTTGGCTCAAGGTTTAATTTTGAACAAATAGAGTGTTCATTATACTGTGTAATTTTATCCTTAACATACACATATATATTCATAGCAGCTGCTCATATAGCATTGGTGATACAATCCCCCAGTATTGTTAGTCTAGGTGCAATAATTTTTAGATTTAAGTTGAGCTCTTGATCACTATTTCTTCACAGGGAAGAAGTGCCCCAAATCAGAGGTGTCAAAGATATGGCCCTTAGAGCTCATGCAGCCCACAATACTCCTCAGTATGGTCTGAGCTAGATTAAAATGTGTTGCCCTTGTTCGGTTGTATCTGACTGTTCATAACCCCGTTTGGGTTTGTTTTGTTTTGCTTTGCTTTTTGGAAAAGATTTTGGAGTGATTTGCCATTTTCTTCTACAGTTCATTTAGCAGATAAAGAAACTGAGGCAAATAGGATTAAGTGACTTGTTCATAGTCTCACAACTAGTAAGTGTCTGAGGCCATATTTGAACACAAGGAGATGAGTCTTTCTGTCTCCAGGCCTGGCACTCTGTCCACTTAGCTACCTAGCTGTCCCAAGATTAAAATGTAATTAAGAAATATTTAACAAGATAAATAAAAATAAATAAAACATAACGTTGATATGTGGCTTTCTAAGTCAACATGTGCCTGCAGGGATCCTTAGATACAATTAGTGGCCCTTGTTTTTATTTGAATTTGACATCATTGCCCCCAAATTATAGAGCCAAGGCTTGGTTTCTTTCCCACCAAATGCCAAATCCACAATGAACACACATAGCAAATGGCAAAATAAAGCTACATTTATCTGAAGCTGATAGGAAGCAGAAATCAAAAAAGGTATATAGATGAGAACGTACCAGACAATACATACTGTGAACGACTTATCCTACTGAGAATGATATGTCTCAATATGACCAAGAGAAAGTCTCAGATCTCACCTCAGAAAACTCATTGAAGTCTTCAGTGAAGTAAGCTGAGAGCGAACAAGGACATGATCAAGGTGCAAACTCCTCTACATAGTGGTTTCTTCCCCAAATCCTTCTTTACCCTCATAGACTTGAAGAGAATCAGAAACAATGTATCTTCTTTTTCAAATTTGGAAGCCAGAAGATCAATATTTCTCTTCTGCCAAGCTCTTACCAACTCTGTCCCTCACATGGGCTCACACAAAATGTTCCAAAGCACTGAGTAGTTTATCTCCACCAATATGAGTCTTATGCAAAAAAAAAACAAACAGTTGAGAAATCAGTTACACTAAGTAATAATTTTCTCATATCAATTATTAGAAGGATTATAAGTGTCTTATTTCATTCTACTTTCAAATCTAAGCTGCCAGTGGTGTGGCATGAGTCAGAGAGACCCATGAGAGCTAGGTTTTTTATTTCTTGCCTTTTTAGTGGTGTTTTAAAAATTTTAATGTTCAAATAATTCATTTGTTCTTTTTCTCTTTTGTTAAAGTGTTAATACATACATACATGCATACATACATATGTGTGTATACATATTTACCCTAAAGAACTGCTTCCTTTATATCTCTATATCCATTGTTGTAATTTCCTATGATGAAACTATTATTTATATGATAAGTTCTCTAACCTATCAATTCTTTAGGATTTGATTATTTTGCCTACATTTAAGTTTAAATCTTTTCTTCAAATGTACTTTATGGATTATAATTTATATCCTGTTGCAGTCAATATTTCCACTTATCTTTATTTTTCTGAGTTGTTTATGCCTTAACACATGGTCAGTTTTTGGAAAGGTACCACGAATATCTGAGAAATAATTACCAGAGATCTCTCATATCTAACTTTTTAAAGACTCTATTCAGGTCCTTATTTTTTTTTTGTTACTCTCTTTTAAAAGAAAAAAATTACATTTATTTATTTATTTTTAGTTTTCAACATTCATTTCCTCAAGATTCTGAGTTACAATTTTTCTCCCTATCTTTGCCCTACCCCTACCGCAAAATAGCAAGCCTACTGAATGCCCCTTCCCCCAATCTGTTCTCTCTTATATCCTCCCCCATCTCCCCCCTATCTTTCTAGTAGGACAAGATGGATTTCTATACCCCAGTGCCTGTATATCTTATTATTTTTAATACACATTTGTTTTTAAAACATTGAGTTTTGGATTTTTTCCCCTTCTTCCCTCCTTATTCACCCCCACTGGGAAGATAAGCAATTTCAATATAGGTTGTACATGTGTTGTTATGCAAAACATTTCCATAGTAGGTATATTGTGAAAGACTAACGATATTTCCCTCCATCCTATCCCGCCCCTCACTTATTCTATTGCCTCCTTTGACCCTGTCCCTTTACAAAAGTGCTGGCTTCTAACTACCCTCTCCCCCAATCTGCCCTCCTTCTATCATCCCCCCTCTTATTCCCTTCCTCCCTATTTTCTTGTAGGGTAAGATACCCAATTGAGTGTGTATGTTATTCCCTCCTCAAGCCAAATTAAATGAAAGCAAGGTTGTACCATTCCCTTTAACCTTCCTGTTCTTCCCATCCATTGTAAAAGTTTTTATTATTTGGCATTTGGTGGGAAAGGAACCAAACCTTGGCTCTACAGTTTGGGGGCAATGATGTCAAACTCTGTCTATGTATACATGTACATACACATGTACACCCTCACATATATATTTATACACACCTACACCCTCCTATACATGCACATATGTATGTATACATACATATATATATACACACACATACATATATATTCCCTTCAATTGTCCTCATACTGAGAAAAGTCTCATGAATTTCAATTATCATTTTTCCATGTAGGAATGTAAATAGTTCAACCTTAATAAGTTCCTTATTATTTTTTCCCTGTTTACCTTCTCATGCTTCTCTTGCTTCTGATATTTGAAATTTTCTGTTCAACTCTAGTTTTTTTCATCATTAATGCTTGAAAATCCTCTATTTCATTGAAAATTTTAGTATTCTGTTCTTTAGGTTTTAAGACTGTCAGAAATAATATTTATATGTTTACAGGCATTGCTGTTTAGAAGAAAGTTCAAAGAACAGAATTACCCTCTGATGACTGAAACTCCTTTTTTATTTTTATTTATTTTAATTTATTGACTTGTTTATTTACTTTTAGTTTACAAGATTCAGTTACAGAATCACTTGAGTTTCAGATTTTCTCCCCTTCCTTCTCCCCCCCCATGGTGGCGTACAATCATGTATAGGATCTGCAAACACTTTCACATGAAACTCCTTTTTTAAGCAAGGTCTTCATATATTTTATAGTATTCAGGAACAAAGACAAAGTTCCACAGTTAGGATAAAGCAAGGGTTCAGAGTTTAGTGACAGTTTTTCAACAGAAAAATAATAACTTAAAATGTCAGCACACTCTGAAGAATCATTCTCCTAATCTGGTCAAAGCATGGGGAAATGAGGACTGTTGAGCAAAATCAGGAGAACTGTTATATAATAAAAACAACATTGAAAAGAAAAACAACTTTGTAAGAATTAGGAACTCTGATCAATTTAATGACCAATGATGACTCCATGGGACTAGTAATAAACTATGCTACCTACTTCCTAACAGAGAGGTTATGAATTCAAGATCAAGAGTAAGACATAGATTTTTAGACATAGACAATATGAAATTTTATTTGCCTTGACTATGTATATTTTAGCATGGTTTTTTTCCTTTTAAATTGGGAGGGAAATAAATGCATATTAATTGAAAACTAAAATAACATAAGGAGTTAGGAAAGGAAAAGGAAGACTGCTCTTAATTGTGGATTAATCAAAGGGGTTTTTGCCCTTGTCTTGTTACTGCTCTAATTCTATCTTCAGGGAGATCCGAGTTTTCCCATGAATTTTAATGTAGTTTCCTTTTAGAAACTGGCTAGTTCTTTGAAAAGACTATTACAAAAGGAATTTAGTCTCTTTGGTTTTTGATTAACTGCTGAAAACTTTACTTTATTCCAATGCATCTAAAGACTTTAGACAAGAATACAGAAGGAAAAAATGATTTCTTAATATTACTAAGACAGGAGAAGAGGTAGGGATGAGGGAACTTAGTGTACTTCCACAAGACTAATGTAGTTTCCTTGCTTAACTCTTGTAACCGGGAAAGAAGTCTACTTTTATTGTTGCTTTATCTGATATTCTGATTGCTACCACAGTTTTGTTAGTTTACTGAGGCATAATAATTTCAGATGCAGCTCTTCATTTTAACTCTCTGTTAAGCTTTATGTTACAAGCATGTTTCTTGCAAATAATATATTGTTGAATTATGCTTTTAAATCCATTCTGCTTCCATTTCATGGGTGAGTTTAACCCATTCATGTGCAGAGTTACAATTATTAATTTTGTTTTGCCCTCAATCTCATCCTTTTATGTTTTTCTTCTCCTTTTGATGCCTTCTTTCAAGAAGGTGCTAAAAATGAGGAAATGTAATCAACATAAATAACCTATAATTGAAGTGGTCCACTGACGCCCACATCCATTTTTCCTAGATACTGATGACTGGTTTGTATATTTTCTTTCTTTCCTGAAAATCCCCATTTTATGATACACAATCTAAAATTAAAGTTTATTCTTCTTCTTTCTATTCTCCCCCTCACAGATTCTAATATATCTCTTAAACTTCCTCTTCCCTCATAGTTGCCTTTTCCCTACGCATCAAATTCTTTGTGTTTCTGTGTCTAACCCTCTTTTGTACCTTTCATTTAAGAGTGAAGTTTGCTCTCTCCACCTCCATCCTCCATATTTTTATATTTTTCTTTTCATGAACCCGAACTGTGAGAAATAGTAAATCCTTTCCCCGTCTCCTTCATTTCATCTTTGGTGCATTTTTTTTCCATCATTTTTTTCCTTAAAACTATTCACATGGAAACAACAGCCTCCCCCCAAAAAAAACCCCATGCTCATTTTTCTCTACTTCTTCTGTAACACTAAAGATAGTAAGATCCTAAAGGGACACTTTTTATCTTCACAACCTTCTAGAATATGAAGAGTTAGAACACAAATAGAATTTTAGAAACGTTAGAAATGATAGATGTATTATAATTATTAAATGTGAATAGAAAGAAGTATACATATAGCTCAGCAATGTGTACCACCTATACAAAAATTGGCCATATATTTGAGCACAAAAACTTCATAAACTATTGCAGAAAAGCAGAATTGTTAAATATGGTTTCATTGACCACAGAATAAAAATTATTTCCAATATGGTAGTTGTTATGTTGAAGATAATTTTTGAAGAAAGGATTAAAATTAATTGGAAAAATAAGAAATTTAATGCTAAAGATTTGTGAGTCAAAGAACAAATGATAGAAAAAATAGGAAATTTTATCAACGAAAAAATCAAACAAAGAGAAAACACATCAAGACCTATAAGACACATCCAAAGCAATTTCATCCACAAAAA
This sequence comes from Pseudocheirus occidentalis, assembly GCA_028646575.1. Lineage (NCBI taxonomy): Eukaryota > Metazoa > Chordata > Mammalia > Diprotodontia > Pseudocheiridae > Pseudocheirus > Pseudocheirus occidentalis. The sequence continues at coordinate 1,567 of JAQQSW010003281.1, read as the reverse complement.
AGAGAAAGAACAATCAATGAATTGGGCATACAACTAAAAAAATATATAAAAGGAAAGTAATAAACAAAAGCTCCAAGCAAACATCAAAGTATAAACTCTGAAAATTAAAGAGGTTAACAAAATTGAAAGCAAAAGCAAACTACAAAAAAACACTTGATTGGTAAAAATCAGATTTTTAGACTAAGTAGTTAGTTAGGCTGAATTTTTAAAAAAAGATATAAACCAAATTGTATTTTTAAAAAATTAAAAGGAGAACACACAATTGAAAATGGAATAAGAAAAATTATCAATAACTATTTTGCCCAATATATGCCAACCAAATTGATGGCTTAGATAAAATAAATAATAATGAAAATACAAAGTACTAAGAATACTCAAATAAAAAGGTCATTTAAATAACCTAATATGAGAAAAGTGAATTGAACATGCTATAAACATCTACTCTCATTAAAAAAAACCATAAACCCAGGATTAAATGGATTTATAAATGACTTCTATCAAACATTAAAAGAATAATTGATACCAATATCATATAAATAGGAAAAGAAGGATCCTTCCAAACTCTTTATGTTAAAAATATAATTTTACAACCTAAACCAAGAAAAGACAAGGAAAAGAAAGAAAACTATAGACCAATATTCCTAATGAACATCAACATAAAAATATTTTTAAAATTAGTAAAGAGATTCCAGCAATATTTTTTAAAAGACTGTATACTCTGGCTCTGATCAAGAATACAAGGTTTGTTTAATATAAGGAAATCCATAAGCATAACAGGCTATGTAAATAACAAAAATTATTTTATTAAACAAATGATTCTATCAATTGGTGCTGAAAAAAAACTTTGATAAAATCCAACGTTTATTTCTGTTAAGACTAGAAACATAAGCATAAATTGACCTTCCCAATGAGATAAAGTATGAAAGGGTAAAGCATAAAAGTCCATTATCAACTCTGGCTGCTAAAAATGTTAACTTGATTAATAAGACAAAAAAATGAAATTGAGAGAAAAGTGTAGACAAAGAAGAAACAAAACTATAGATTTTTGTGGCCAATCTAGAGAAACTAGAGTCAACTAAAATTATAGCTAAATAAACAATAACTAAAAAGAATCAACTAAAATAAATTGAAACAATAATGTTAGCAAATTTACAGTATATAAAAGGTATTGATGTAAATCATAAGCATTTCTGTATTTTACCAACAGAAGCTAGTAGAAAGAAATAGAAATTCCATTAACGATAACTACACGCTGGGGCGGAGCCAAGATGGCGGTGTAGAATCAGCAAGGTCCCGCAGCTCCCACACCGCCACCCTAAACACCCGCAAAATATGAGCCCAGACAAAGTCTGGGAAAGTCTAGGACTCTCAGACTGACAAAAATACAGAGAACACACCTCTAGCTGAAGGCAGCTCAGCAGCAGGGGCTCAGCGCGGCCGGCTGCTGGAGCGGAGACTGAAACAGTCTGAAGCCGAGACCACGGCCTGGCCTGGGATGGTGGGAAGGAGCTGGGCTGAGCTGAGCCAAGCCCCGCAGCCAGTCTTCAGAGGTTCTACAGCCTCCAGC
>JAQQSW010003280.1:0-14731 GCA_028646575.1 Pseudocheirus occidentalis | reverse complement strand
TTACTTTCATTTACTCTCACTGAATTTGGCTTAGGGAAGGAATGACATAAACTCTAAATGAGTATCTTGCCACACAGGACAATAGGGGGGATGGGGATGGGGGGGGTTGGAGGGAAAAGCGGGGTGGGGGGAGGGTTGCGGGAAGCACACACCTCAGTAAAGGGACAGGGACAGTGTAGAGAACAAAACAAGGGGGTAGTGCAGGATAGGAGGGAGGGACATACAATCAGCCTCTCACAATTTGCCCACCATGGAGATGTCCTGTGTAATTACACATGTACAGCCTGTATTGAATTGCTGCTTCTTCCAGTGGGAGTGGGTGACAGGGGAGGAATTGCAAGAATCTAGAATTTAAAGCTATACAATCAAATGCAACGGGGAAACAATACATACAGGGATGGGGGCAGGGAGACCCTTCCTGCCCTATTAGAAAGCTAGAGGGGTGTTGGAGGAAGACATAAAAGTGAACAGATTGTGGGAGGGGCTTTACGGTGGGATCAATGTTTTGGGCTGGGGGGTAGGGGAAAGAAGGGGAGAAAATTTGTAACTCAAAACCTTGTGGAAATGAATGCTGTAACCAAGAAAATAAATTAAAATGAAAAAAAAGCATGGGAGCAATCACATAGCCTTGTTTCACTCCATTGGCGACTGGAAAAGCATGAGAGCTTTTTCATCCATTATCTAGAACCCAGAATCCAGGTAAGCGAGCCATCATTAAATTGACATACAATACTGATGAACTTCTCCAGGTAACCAAATTTTGACATAGTTTTCCACAAGCCTTCACCACTGACATTATCAAAGGCTTTGGTCAAACCAATAACTGTTGTGTGTAGATCTCTGTTCTGCTCTTGGCTTTTCTCCTGGAGTTGTTGGGCAGTAAACACCATATGGATTACTCCTCAGCCCTTTCTACAGCCATGCTGGCTCTCAGGTAGATGACCGTCTTTCAGGCAAAGGATCAGCCTATTAAGAAGAACTCCAGCAAGAATCTTGCCAGTAATGACTAAGAGAGAACCCACCCACACACACACCCGGTGATTGTCACAGAACAATTTCTTTTACCTTTATAGAGATGGACAAGAGAGTGTCCTTAAACTCCTGGGGGCTTACCTCCACTTGCCATATAACCAGGAAAACTTCAGTCAGTTTTTAGATGAGCAGTGGACTCCTCACCTTGTAAATCTTGGCTGGAATAGAATCAGCCGCAGTTTTGCTATAGGAAAGGAGCCTAATGGCATTCAAAACCTCCTCTTAAGTTGGAAGTTCAGCTAGTGAGGAAATTAACTTCAACCTAAGGTATACAGTCAGTGGTTTCAGCATTGATTGATAATGGTCTGTTGAGAACACTATATAAGTGTTCAGCCATCTCTCTCTAGGATTATGTCCTTAAAGCTAATCAATGTAACTCCATCAGCACTGAGTAGTGGAGATGTGCCCTAGATTTTGGCCCAGGAACAGCCTTCAGGGCATCATAAAAGCACTTTGGATTTTGACTATTAGTGTAAAACTGAATTTCATCTGTCTTCTTACTGAGTCAGTAAGTACTTACTGCCTCTCTCTAAACTTCACTTGCACTTTACTTTTGATGGAGTTAAATGCTGCCTTCTTAGAGATTAATGAACTGTCCTGCTGGTAAACCCTATGAAGTTCTTGTTTTTTTAGTTTATCAGCTACTGAATTTCCCCATCACTTTTGTCAAACCAGTCTTGATATTTGCGAGTATTCTGACCCAGATGAGAAAATGCAGTGCTGAACACCAGATCTTGGAAAGCTGCCCACTCCCTTTCTGCTGCACTGTTGCCAGCTTGGCTCCACTTTCCCTACAAGTTAGCAATGAACCACTGCCAGTTTGCAGAAGCAGTCTGATCTATTGACATTAAGTCTTATGGTAGTCATCAGCCCTAGGGCTGCCACTTTTGTTGAATGTGAATATTTAGCTTGGTGAAGATAAGTTTATGATCACACATCACCTTCATCACTCTCACATCCTCTCTGTCTCTTCTCCTTACAATGACATAGCCCATTAAATGTCAATATTAGCTGCGAGGGAATATCCATGAAGTTTTGTTGCATTTAGGTAAATGGAAGGTGGTATGGGTGATTAGAAGGTCATAAATGGCACAAGTCTTCAGTAGTAAATGACTGTTGCTGTTACTGTTTCTGACTCCCATTCCTCCTAAGGACCTAAGGACTCCCTACCATGTCTGGTAGTGTGTGTATACTCTGGCATTAAAATCACCCAAAATTCTAAGCTTGTCCTCTTTTGATGATGGAGGTCTCCAGGTCTTTGTGAAATTTTTCTTTGACTCCATCAAGGTTCAAATGTATTAACAATGCAGCATTCACAATGCCTACAGTAACTATAAATATGTTGATATAGTTATTAATCACAAAATGTAACAGGCTCTCTACATGGGGGACATAGCTAGGACATTTATTCAAATACTAGAAAACAGAGTCCCCAAACCAGAAAGTCAAAGCATCACAGTAGCCGCAGAGTTGGCATACATAGCTAATGCAGTAAACACCCACATTCTCCAGCCTTCAAAACAAAACAGGTTACCTCAAGCAAAGATCCTCCTCTTCTCACTCACAGTAACTGCTCAGCCTACATGCAGCTTGCTCCCAGTATCTCCGGCCCCCCATAGTTCCTGTCCCCAGCAGTCATCAGCAGGGATCCTTAGCAGAAGTTCTGGCTGGCTCAAAAAAAGAAGTTCACATCACCACTGCTTCCAGTCACCATGCTAGCTCCAGCCCAGCTCCTACTCAGCTTCGGCTACTTCCTGCCCCACCCCTTCCTGCTACATCAGCAAATTCAAGGGGTATGGAAGATCTGCAAATCCCATTACCATTACATTCGGCCCCAAGATCTTTCATGTCCCTTACTTGGCAAAAATACATTAACAATACATTTCTCATGGTAGAAGCATAGACACTGAAGATGGTGGCATCGTGTTTTCCTGCAAACAGCAATCACATTGTCAAGAGTCTGTCATCTACTCCTTTTGGTAGGTGTACCAAATTTGGTTACAAAACCTACACCAGCTTCATGGCGTTCCCCTTCACTGCAGCCACACCAGAAAACAAAACAAAACAAAATAAAACAAAACATGCATCCAGCTCTAATTTCAGTAAGCTGGCCTTTATCTGCCAGCTTTGTCTCACTCAGGGCTGCTATTTGGATGTGATACCTCCTGAGTTCTCTCACAACAAGAGCTGTTTGTCTTTCAGGTTGACTGGATTTCATGTTGTCCATAAGCACGCACACATTCCATGCATGCAGTGATGGTGAGTAGAATCATCTTTTCAAAAGTTTTTGTACCTTTTATTTTTGTGCTTAGACCACCAGATGTAATTCCCACCTGCCTCAGTAAGCAGACAAGGGTTGGGTGAAGGAGACAATTTTTAGGACACCATTTCTAGCCCCTTCCTCACACCAGGAGGTAAGCTTTTAAAAAGGCTGCTCGGATACCCAGGGGGCTGCCAAATCCCACTGCTGTGGGAAGGTGACCCTATGGCCTGGGCTGCCTGTGTGCAGAGTTGTGACTGCAGCTCCCAGTGTATCCACACCTGCTGCTTTGTCACTTGCCTGTTGCCACTGGACTTTGAGATAGATATGGTAATGTCTTTTGATTGGTGCATAAATTGGATTTAAGTGAGGCAGAGTTGCACAAAGTCGTCAACCTCTCTCTCTTCCAGAGTCACTGAAGTCCAGGGGCAAGATGAAGTCAAAACAACTGTTGATGGTTTGGGATGCAGTGGATGACTTTGGTGCCTTCTAACCAAGCTCTAGTCCAGTGGTTCTCAATCTTCCTAATGCCTCAACCCTTTAATATCCCTATGTGGGCGTATCTGCATGTGGGCGGATGGGCCTGGAGAAGAGCCACATCTTGGTCTCTAAGACCATTGGAAATATGTGTTTCCCTATGGTCTTAGGTGACCCCTGTGATCCCTGTGAAAGGGTCGTTTGACCCCCGAAGGGGTTGCGACCCACAGGTTGAGAGAACCACTGCTAAGCACTCCCACACTGCCTATTTTAGTCTCCTTCATGACCGTTGGAACAAATTATTCTTATCTGCCCATTACATCAGGGGAAGTCTTCACATGCTTAGGGTAGATACCCACCACAACTCAACCATGGGTTTGAAACCCCTTAGTTACTCTCAACCTGGTTAAGCCCATTTGCTGAAAGGGCTTATTGGGATGCAGCCACTGAGCATGCTACAGCTTCTTGGGGCCATAGGTGCAAGTTGGATGGTAGGTGGACACCAAAGGTAGGTATGCAGCCCTGAAAAGGGCTAGGCAGCCCTCACCCCAGAGGTGCAAGTGCTCCCTGAACACCCCCACACCCCACCTGGAATGATCAGACTTGCTCCAACATACCTTGAGCTAACCCGATAATCATGGTTATGAAATTAGTAAGGCTTTATAATATTTTTTGTTGAATGTATTTTATTTTATTAAGCTTGCAAAACCTCTTCATTGTTTTTTTCTAGTTAGATGTGTAAGACTTGCTTTTTGATGTGGTTATAAGTTTGATATGGTATGAGGTTTTATAATGCTTAAATCTGAGAGCTTCAAGATTCAGAGTTGGAAGCTTCACACCCAGCTAGAATGAGCTTGCAATTAAGAAAGTAAGCTCCACCTTCATTTATTTAGCTGTATTAAAATCTTAACTTAGAAAAAGCAAAAGTGTGGGTTTTCAGATTACAGGAAAGATGTTTAACAAGGAAAACAAGATTTGAATACCTGGGACTCTTCAGGGAAGCAAAACCCCCACCCTAGTTTATTTACATACTTGAATGGTTCTGGAGAGGAGGAGAGCAATTGGGCTGGGAATAGTTAGCCCTTCCACATCTCTGGGGTCAGGGTCAGGGGCATGGTACCCACCCACCCACCCCCCACCGCGCCCCCCCCCATCTGGAAAATCCACATAAACTTTTTTTGACCCTCTCTTCATATCAGAGAAGAAGTTTGAATTATTATGGCATTAAAAGTTAAAATTTGTAAAATATTAAAAGATAAAAATATTATACAATACTATACATATATTTTATGCATTTCTGAGTTTCTAAACTTTTTCTGTGTCATCTGCTGGCCTTTGTATGTCATCTGCAGCTTCTGCAAAGCTTCCCAAAATTCCTATTTAATTTCTTATGCTGACCCAAGATATATTGAATTCGCAATGGGGAATCATGTGGAAGGGATAACCATAGTTCATAGCCCTGATTTATTTGATCTGTGTTAATTACTAGTCTTTTATGTGATAATTTAAAGTACTATTAAAACCTAGGTCCAAGAAAACCAAGCTGAACATTTTCTAGGTAGAATCAAAATCTAGGAATCTGGGGGAAACGGATCTTGTCAAGGTTATCAGGTGTATTGGAAGCCTGCTGGGCTGAGAGGCTAGAGTACTAGATAGAGAAGTGATCTTTAAGCCTAGAACACTGGGGATTCAAACCTGTCCACTGAGTTACTTACTTGGGGCATAATGACTATGTGACCCTGGGCAAATCACTTGCTCTCTCAGTATAACAAGCAAGTAAATTTCAGGAAAAAAATCTGAAAACTGGAGGCTGCCTTAATAGACCCAGGAAACTTTTGTCTAACTTGGCCCTGGTGCTGTATTTGACAGTTTTTCTAATAGCCTATTGGACAGTTTTTTAAATCTAAAGACACATAACTAAATTTCTGAGGGCAAAATTTGGCTATGGAGCAATAAGGGATTTGGGTGTAAGTCTGTATGTAAAGAAGCTTTTGGTCTCCTACCCTTTAATATACTTGAAAGACTGTCACATGCTTCATTTTTTTTTATGCTGACATGTCTGTTCTTTTCCTTATGATCAAAGTGGCTGTTGTTCAGAACCTCATTGATTGTACCAATGTGCTGTCCATGGCTAACAAGGAAAAACTCACAGTTATACTGAAGCCTTGATCAGCCTACAACTTGATGTACTCTAGTCTGCTTGGATGTTTGGAATTTAATACACATTAAATACTAAATTTAATTAAATATTAAATTAATACACATGTGTTTGCACCATTTGGCTTATGCATCAGTGACATATGGGAGTTACTTTTAAAACTGATCCATCTCTACCCACCAAAGAGGATGAAAATAATGAAGTATTCAGCACCAATATTAATACTCATCTATTTTTGCTGGAAGTTTTGGTCAGAAATAATGGCAGAGCCAGCAGAATTGAGAGAATCCTCATGACTCAGACCCAGCGAGCTGATTAACTACATTGAGTCAGACATTCCCAGAAAAGCTGTCTTTCCTGGAAACGTGCAATTGTTAACCAGTCAAACTGTGCACTGAGAGGACCTTAACCAGTCACCCACAGTACGAAGATAAGGGACTGAGAGGGGGAGCAGAGGGAAAGAGGTTGATCAGATGTATGCAAAGAGATCTCTTGAGTCAACTAACAAGGTGGGGAGGAGGGGGGGGATTGTGGTAAATTAATTTCACCTGCAGTTCAATACTGCAAGTGCCTATTACAGTGTTTATTAGTACTCTAGAGTGTTGATATTTTTGAAAACATTTTATATAAACTGTCTTTTTCTTTTTGTCTAGCTTGTCCTCTGGTGTTCATCATATCAAGTGTAAACAGGTTTCTAATAATGACCAGGAACTTTGTTGTTTGAGCTGTTTCCAATCAGGGAGAAATATGGAATCTGCTTAGGGTGGGAAACATTTTTTAAGCAGATTTTTAATTTTATTGAACTGAATCAAGTGACTTTGTAACAAAATCAGTGAATAATATTCTTTTTTTTTCCCTTTTTGGAGGGCAGGAAAATTGGGGTTAAGTGTCACACTGCTAGTACATGTTAGGTGTCTGAGGCTGGATTTGAACTCAGGTCCTCCTGACTCCAGGGCTGGGGCTCTATTCACTGTGCCACCTAGCCACCCCAATAATATCCTTTCAATTTAATTATTTCATGCTACTGAAGTATTACATACACCAATATGGTGTTATTTTCAGTCATTTTTTGGTAATTAAAAAAAATTTACATTTAAATACAAAATGAGAAATGATAAAAATCGCCATGTACAAAGTAGACCATAAGAGAGGATTCAATATAAAACAATACATTTTCATTTCAAGAAATTCTATATAGTAAATACTACACATTGTTCTCAAAGCTACCCAGCTTTTCTTTGCTTCCTTGTTTTTAAATAATAGAGACATAAGGTTTAAGCTCACTGTCATTATTTGACATGGTTATTGACAAAGTAAATTTAAAATTGTGTTAAGACCAATGTCATAGGAGATTTTGAGGAGAGAAGAGGACCTCTCCATGTGACCTGAACAAGAGTTGAGTTGCTCTGAGACCACACCCAAACCACAGGACGGCATCAGCTGTTTCCAGAGGAACAGAAAGCTCTACTGTGTGAGACTTAAGAAATGCACGATTTTATTACTGTTTCCTTTTGTACCTTTTTTCTGTAAGGTGTACTTATCAAAGTCATTCTGTCTCATTTTTTACCTAGAATTGATCACTGGGGTGACTAGGTGGTGCAGTGAATAGACCTCTGGCCCTGGAGTCAAGAGGACCTGAGTTCAAATTTGACCTCAGATACTTAACACATACTAGCCATGTGACCTTGGGCAAGTCACTTAACCCCAATTGCCCTGCCTTCCCCCTTCCAAAAAGCAAAAAAAAAAAAAAAAAGGTTAAAAAAAATTTAATCACTGAATGGGTGTTGCCTTAGTCAAACTGAGACCTGTTAAAGACTTTAGCTTAAAAAGGCCAAGATTTCCCACTGCACCATGGGTCATCTCCAGTCATCCTGATCTATATCTTGCCACTGGATCTGGAGTAGATAGTGAGGCTGGTGATTTTGCACAGCTCTTCCTCATTTAAATCCAGTTCATTTGCATATCATAGGATCACCTCCCTTATGTCATGGTCCTGAATGAAGAACAAACAGCTACAGCAAAAACTTGTTGGTTTTCTTTTATTCTCTGCTATGCACCTTTACTTTATTTTCCCTCTCTCTGTCCCCCCACCTTACCTTAAAGAAGGCTACAATTAAGCATGGATATATATACATAGATATCTAGAAACACAGACATATCTACACATACACACATATATGACTGTACTACACTCATTTCCTCCTGTCATGTTTCTCTAAAGGTGGATAGCATCTTCATATGTCAGAGTCTTTCCATGTTTTTCTAAATTAACCAGTTCATCATTTCCTACACCACAGGAATATTCCTTTCTGTATTCAAACAGCATCTTCCTTCATAGGATCTTTGAGATTAATTTGGGTATTTATAATAGTCAGAATTATTTGGTTGCTTGAAGTTGTTCTTAAAACAATATTGCTGTTACTGTATGCAATGTTCCCTTGGTTCTGTTCATTTCATTATTTCATGGAGGTTTCTTCACGCTTTTTCTAAAATCATTTTCTAAAATCATTTTTCTAAAATCATTTTTCTAAAATCATTCTCATCATTCCTTATAGTAGAATAATATTTCATCATGAATATATATAGCAATTTGTTTAGCCATTCCCCAACTGACAAGGATGCCCACAATTCCAGTTATTGGCCAACACAGAGAAAGCTGCTATAAATATTTTAGAATACGTAGGTTCTTTTCCATTTTTCCTAATCCTTTTGGAAAACAGACCTAATAGTGATATGACTGGGTCAAAGGGTAGAGGTAGTTTAATAATAACTCTTTGGGGGGCGGCTAGGTGGTGCAGTGAATAGAGCACCGGCCCTGGAGTCAGGAGTACCTGAGTTCAAATCCGGCCTCAGACACTTAACACACACACAAAAAAACTAGCCGTGTGACCTTGGGCAAGTCACTTAACCCCAACTGCCCTCCAAAAAGCAAAAAATAATAATAATAATAATAATAATAACTCTTTGGGCATAATTCCAGATCTCCAAAATGGTTGGATCAGCTTACAGATCTACCAGTTAATTAAGGTCCCAATTTTTCCACATACCCTCCAACGTTTGGGCCCCACCGAGTCCTCATAACCAATCTGTTGACAGATGGATGCATCTGTCTCATCTAAAGAGGGCCCCAACTCCCAAGTGGACAATGTGGCCCACTACTGGTGATTTCAAGCTCTGTCTGACCAGAATGCAGGGGACTGCAGTAGGAAATGCTCTCAGAAACCAGACAGCTACACAAGAAGTCTGAGCTCTAAGATACATTGGGCTGGGGCAGCTAGGTGGCGCAGTGAATAGAGCACCGGCCCTGGAGTCAGGAGTACCTGAGTTCAAATCCGGCCTCAGACACTTAGTACAAAAACTAGCCGTGTGACCTTGGGCAAGTCACTTAACCCCAACTGCCCTCCAAAAAAAAAAAAGCAAAAAAAAAAAAAAAGATACATTGGGCTGATTAAATGGACAATAGGAATGGGTTACCATCCTCTTTCTCCTTCCCAAGTGCTGTTGTTCTCTGCAAGGCCTACTTGCCCCCAACAGCTCCAGTCTGATAAGGTGCAGGATCTGGGAGCCCCCTTGAGCTCTCCTTGAATCATCTCAGGTAAGGCATTTATCTCAGGGCATAGGCCTTTCATTGTGGCTTGCCAGAGTCTTTAGCTAGCCCTCTTGTCCAGTGTAACCTCCAGCAACTTCCCACCCTTAATCACTCATTACTGGAGTCTGACCTCCTCTGACTCCTCCTGAAGACCCTCTCCAAACTCCACCCCTGGATTTCTCCCACAACCTTTCTATATCTTTCCCATCTTCTCTCCATGCGGTGTGAGAGCACCATAGAACGATTTAGCACAGACTTACTCTGTCAGACTTGCTCTGGCCCGCTTACACATCACAGATATCTAGGCTCCTTAAGATTCTACCCCGTAGGGCAAACTTTTAATGAACTTTCAATAAACTTTACTTTTTCTTTGGCTGAGAAGACTTGAGTGGAATTCTTTCCTCAGGACCCAGCATATTGGTATTTTGGGGTCTCAGGTAACCCTACCCCTCTTTGTGGGTAACCTCTTCAGTGAGACAGGTGTGTTGGGCACATGGCCACTGCTGCTGCCCAGAGGTGAAACCCTGGGAAAAGACCATAACTAAGACTACCAGGTCAGGGCTCCACCTGCACTATAATACCATTGGTACCTGTTATTACAGCTTCCCCAAAGCAGAGAAGAGACCAAGTGCCGGTGTGTAGTCTAGATTTTAAACCACTCTAAAGAGAATGAGCCAACAGTTTTGCTGGTGTGAGTGATATGATTAGGGTTAGGGGTGCTGGAGACCCCAAAATACCAATACGCTGGGTCCTGCCCAATGAATTAGACTCAAGTGTTCTTTCAGCCAAAGAAAAAGCTTGTTGAAAGTTTGCCATATTGGGTAGACTCTTAAGGAGCCTAGGTATCTGTAAGGCTTGCATTGGGCAAGCAGGCCAGAATAAGTCTGTGCTAGGTCATTCTATGGCACTCTCACACCCATGGGGGCAAGAAAGTTATGGGAGGAATCTAGGGGTGGTCTAGAGGGGGAGTTTGGGGAAGGTATTCAGGAGTAGTCAGATGAGGTCAGACTCCAGTAATCCTGGAGGCTACCTGGAGACCACAGACAATGGTGGGCTAGGACAGTTCAAAGGTGGGACTGGAGGATCAAGGGTGGAAAATTGCTGGACAAGAGGGCTAGCTAAAGACTTGGGCAGAGTCACAATAAAAGACAAATGCCTTACATGGGAAGATTCAAGGAGAGCTCAAGGGGACTCCCAGAGCCTGCACCTCATTACCAGGAGGCTTGGTAAGTGAGCCAGAGTTCACCAGATCTAAGCAAACATCCTCAGGCAATTTTCCTTCCATTATCTCTTCTGAGCCAGGTTTAATGAAGTCCATTCCCAGAGGAAGACTGAAGTTGTTGACCAAGAAGAAAAGTCTAGTCCACTGGGATTCCTACTGGGAAGGGTTGGGAAACAGTGACTCTACCCAAGTGAGGGCGAGGGGGAGAGGAAAGAGGTTAAGAGGCTGTTTCTCCTTCTCAGCCAAACATCTCCAATTCCCTGCAAGAACCAGAAGTTCAGACCAGGAACAAACTTTGCACTTTTGTTCTTTGTAGGGGCTCTTAACCATAAGAGATAATTTCTTAGAAGTCCTAAGGCCGCAAAGAGTGGGTTCTTATCTCTATTAGAACAAGCCCAAAGTTAGACACAGAATCACTCAAATCCTCTCCCCATTTCTCTTTCTCTCTCCTTTTTGCTTTGTCCTGAAAATAGATCTTAGAGCAGAGGCAACATTTGATAACATCTGGTTTCCCCTCCGCTGCTCACCCTGGAGGCCCTAAAGAGCTAGAGAGCATTCCTAACACAAATCAAAGTTGGAACTTTTTCCTTTATAAATGAAGAAGGCCAGAAAGACATATTTGGAGGTAGTACATCATGCCTCCAATCTGAACGCAGACTTGAAAGACCAATAAATCCTTCCCACATCTAGCAAGCTGTAAAAAAATAAAGATAGATAAATCTCATTTGGACACATGTGCCTTTGGCATGGATTTTCTCCTAAACTCTCCCCTCCCCCCCCCCCACTGATTTATCACATAATCACTCAGTTAGAGAGCCCTTAGCTACCAAAACTGAAAAGGTAGGAGAAACTGATTATGCTTCCTCATTTTGCACACAAATAAACCCCATTCAAAATGCTACAGTGATACAACAATGCAAATCGGAAGAACAAAATCTGCAAAGCAAGATATATAGCGAGTATTATAAAATTACAAAGAATAAGTTTGGGTCCCCAAAAAGGCCATATGAGAAAAAACTCCCCATTTCTTTGCAGGAATGGGGGGTCAATGGCTGTGGAACACTCCATTTAATGTTGGGGTTGGGCTTTTTTCCCAAAAAATGTTGATTAATTTTGCTGTGTCTTTTTTAATCCTCTTCTTTTTCTTTTAAAAAATTCTTTGTTAAAAGATATATCTCTCTGGGAGAGAAAAGAGAAAGGGATATGGGAGAAATTTAAGAAGTGAAAAAAAAATTAATTAAAATGTAGTATTAAAAAGTTGCTGCAACAAGTGGCCCTAATGTAGTTACTAGCTTCCTGTTAGTTGGTCTTGTGAGAGATGATTTATAGCAAAGTTTCCCCATTCTGAAAAATCAAATCTAGAATGGCTTCAGTATTCACTAGGCCTAGGTTTAGGTCACCTGACCTTCGAGCAATCTGGGGCTTAGCAATGGAGACCCTCCCCCAAAGCCACCTCAGCAGAAATCCAGGTCCTTTGTCTCGGAAAGATTCCCACGGTTAGGTTGCAGGTCAGCCTCCTACCAATAAGAATGAAGGCCAGGTGGGGAGGGGGGTGTTGGGGTTTTTTGCATTAGAAGACTATATAACCATGGGCTAGCTTCTACCTGTTGCTCTCTCCCTGCTGCCATGTGGGTGGCAAGGGCAGGGTCCTTTCTCATGAGAAAGAATAAAGACCTTTTCTGACCTTAGGTTCAGACTCCAAACTCTTTCATCTCACACAAAAGATAATATGCTTCAGTATATATTCAATCAATATCAGTTCTTTCTCTGGAGGTGGATAGGACACTTCATTAATCCCTTGCAATTGTCTTGGATCATTGCATTGCTGAGAATAGCTAAGTCACTCACAATTCTTTATCAAACAATATTGCTCTAACTGCGTACAACCTTCTGATTCTGTCCACTTCACTGTACATCAGTTCATGTAAGTCTTTCCAGGTTTTTCTGAAATCATCCTGCTTATCATTTCTTATAGCACAGTAGTATTCCAATACAATCATATATCACAGCTTATGTAGCCATTCCCCAATTGATGGACATCTGTTGGGACCTGCTTAATGTACAACATTAAGCATGACCACAGACGTGAAAAAAGAAGTGACCAGGCCATGTGGGTAGTTCAGGGAAGAACTCCATTTAATGATTTTTTGAGCAAGATTTTTATACAGAAAGATGAAAAGATTCAGGTTTTACTATCATAGTCTTAAGCCTGTTAGTTCCTGGAAGTAACTTTAGATAAAGTCAGGTTTTTTGGGCACCAACAGGTCAATTAGCATTCTTAAAGGTATTAACAAAGAGGATACAAAAGAGATGACTTCAAAGTAATTTAGGTTTGTTTAGATGTAATCATTGTCTTGAGTATGCTGTACCTTGGAACCAACACAGGAATGAATAATTTAATAAGGGACTTGTCTTTTTTAGGTATCTGAAGTTTGGGGGCAAAAGATCTGGTTGCAGTTAGGGTCTTGGACAAAAATCTTTTAAGTGTAACTCCAGGGGGTCTTTTTTTAGGGAACTGGCCTTATGCAAAGCCACTAGGTGCATCACCAAAAGGCCCTAATTAGAGTACACTGTTTAAGCCCTGACCTTGACTTGCATCAGACATCCCTTTGATTTCTACTCCTTACCACAAAGGGAGCTGCTATAAATATTTTTGTACAAATAGGTACTTTTCCCTTTTTTGGATGTCTTTGGGATACACGTTTAACAGTGGTACTGCTGGGCCACCTAGACACCCCTCATTGAGGATTTTCAATGTGTTCTTTCTGTAGTTTTTTTTTAAATTTACATGCCTAATTCATTGACTTGCTTTTTCTACATTTTATTGATGTAAACAATTAGAGATATAAATTTCCCCTTGCTATTTTCCCTTGTATTGCTTTGGCTGCATCCCATAAATTACAGTAATGTTGTCTTATTGTTGTCATTTTCTTTAATAAAATTATTGATTGTTTCTATGATTCGTTCTTTAACCCACTTATTTCTTAGGATTAGATTATTTAATTTCCAATTAATTTCCAATTAAAGAGATTTTTAATCTCTCTTTTTATTGTTCATTATTGAATGTAATTTTTATTGCATTGTGATCTGAGATGTATGCATTTATTATTTCTGCTTTTCTGCATTTGGTTGTGAGGTTTTTATGTTCCAATACATGGTCAGTTTTTGTATAGGTGCCATGTACTGCTGAGAAAAAAGGTATATTCCTTTCTTTTCCCATTCAATTTTCTCCAAAAATCTATCACACCTAACTTTTCCAGAATTTTATTCATCTCCTTAACTTCTTTCTTATTTATCCTTTGATTAGATTTATCTAATTCTAAGAGGGGAACATTGAGGTCTTCATTAGTATAGTTTTAATTACCTATTTCCTCCTGTAACTCAACTTTTCCTTCAAAAACTGAGATGTTGTACCATTTGGTACATAAATGTTTAGTATTGGTATTACTTCGTTGTCTATGGTACCTTTCAGGAAAATATAGTTTGCTTCCTTATATCTTTTTTTAAAATTAATTATTTATTTTCTTGTTTACATCATTCATTTCCACAAGATTTTGAGTTACAAATTTTCTCCCCGTCTTTCCCCTACCCACAACCCCAAAATAGCGATCCCACTGTAAAGCCCCTCCCCCAATCTGCTCTCTCCTATGTCCTCCTCCATCACCCCTCTAACTTTCTGTTAGGGCAGGGTGGGTCTCCCTACCCCAGTGCCTGTATATCTGAATTCCCAGTTGCATGTAGTTAATAATAATAATAATATATAGATATAGATATATATTTTAAACATTTGATTGTAGAACTTTAAATTCTAAATTCTTTCGGTTCCTCCCTTGTCACTCACTCCCACTGGAAGGACAAGCAATTCCATACAGGCTGTACATGTGTAATTACGCAGTACATCTCCACAGTGAACATATTGTGAGATACTGATTATATGTCCCTCCTTCCTATCCTGCCCCCCCCCCTGTTCTATTCTCTACCCTGTCCCTGTCC
>JAQQSW010003279.1:0-14732 GCA_028646575.1 Pseudocheirus occidentalis | reverse complement strand
TATCCTAATTGTGTTTCCACAGTATTCAAATTGTTTCTTCTTCGCAGCTTGTAATATTTTCTCCCTTGTTGACTTTCTTTTCATGATTTTCTTTCATCATTCTCATTTCTCTTCCCAATTTTTCATCCATTTCTCTTATTTGGTTTTCAAAATCCTTTTTAAGCTCCTCTATGGCCTGTAACCAGTTTACATTTTTTCTTGGAGGCTTTTGGTACAGGAGTTCTGACTGTGTTGTCTTCTTCCTGATCCATGCTTTGATCCTTTTTGTCCCCAAAAAAGGAATCTAAGGTTGGATTACTGTGTTTTCTTTTCTTCCTTTGCCTGCTCATCTTGCCAGTAAATTACTTGACTTTTTAGCTCTGTGGAACTCTGCTTCCAGAGAGGAGAGCTTTGTCTCAAATTGCTGGGGTTTTTGTAGCTGCCGGAATGATTAGGAGGCCACCATCTCTGCAGCCCCCACCAGCTTTGGCTCACTGGTCACGCACCTCAGGGCCACCATTCAAGACCATGATCCCAATCCAGGCAGCTTAAGGCAAGAGCACTTAGCCTCTGAATGATCACTTGGCCCCCCTGCAATCTTCAGGCCATGAGCTCTGAAGCAGCCATGTGTTGGTGGCTGCAGGGTCACCACTTCTGCTGCTTTCTTCCCCTGGGGGCAGACAGCCAGACCCACTTTTCTCCCCCAAATTTAGCCTAGTTCCACTGACCTTTCACTTTTTCCTTGTTTCTTATGGGTTGATAATTCTGGAAACTGCCACAGTTGCCAGTGATCCACTCTCCTGAATGCTCCAGCTGCAGCCTGTCCTCACAGCCCTGGGGCTATAGCCATGACTGGTCTTGGCTACCAGCACACTTCTATGAGCCCTTCCTGTCCCATTTGCTGGGCCACCTTCAGTGGCCCAGAAGTACAGTGTTTCTCTGTACTTTTGTGGGTTCTTGAGCTCTAAAATTTGTTTAGTCATATTTTATGGGTATTTGAGGTGGTTATGAGGGGAGCTATGGAGTTTTCCTGCTTTTACACCATCATCTTGACTCTGCCCCCAGTACTAGGATGCAATCTTAAGGAAAGTCCTATTTGAGTCAGCCCAATGGTGGTGTGAACCATCGGCAGAGGTACTGAATCTTAACAAAAGGCAGCCCAAGTGAGCAAGGAGAGTGACTCATCCATCAGGGATGCTGGATTGCCTAGTAGCAAACTTTGTGGAGAGTATACCCAGGAGGAAAAGGACTATCAAGGCTGACAGTTGTCTCCCCATATTCTTTGTACAAATACCTGACTCTTCTTATACTGTGAGCTTAAGACATCTTCAATAATTACTCTTTTGAATGATAATTGATGCCAACAATGTGATTTAATATTGGGGAAGTACACTGTGTGAGGGCTCTTGTGGGGTTAAAACTCCTCAGGATTATCTCCTAGAACCCTGAGGAGAAAAATATTCAGCTTACTTTTGAGGACCCAATCTTTAAATGTGAGTTTAGATTAGGAGAAAGATCCCAGATGCATCTCTTACAATTTATTACGCAGGGTTTTTATAGAAAGTATTTTGTAAAACTTAAAATGTTTTACATCTACATAATGTAAAACTTACAAAAGTCAAATGTTATTATGGTCACATGTAAGAGGGTCAGGATTCAAACAAAGTCCTTCCTGACCATAAGCCAAAATCTCTTTCCAAATCTCTTTGATGAAAATCAGTTGGATTAGATAACCACTTAGGTCCCTGCCAACTTTGTCAGAGGTTGTCAGAATCTCTGATTTTTTTTTAAATGGATTTGTTTATTTACTTTTAGTCTACAAGATTCAGTTTGACAATCCCTTGAGTTTCAAATTTTCTCCTCTCTCCTCCCTCTCCGCCCCCATGGTGGCTTGCAATCAAGTATAGAATCTGCAAATACTTTCACATTGGACGTTAGTCTGGTTGTATAGAAGGGTTGTAACCAATGGAATGAACAATGGGAAAGAGGAAATAAAACCAAGCATGGAAAAGAAAGAGAGCATGTAGTTTGTTTCAGTTTCCATTTAAATTCTGTTCTTTCTAGATCTTTCTCTGAATGTAGGCATCTCCTTCCATCCTGAGTCTTTTAAAGTTGTCTTATAACCTTGCATTGCTGAGAAGAGTCCAGTTTATCAAAGTTGGTCATCACATCTAGTTTTAATATAATCAAAAGGTGATGGGAATAGGGAATGGATCTGGATTTTATTTATCTTGGTAACTCCTGGATAAGGAAACTCCCTCTAGTGATGCATAGTGGTACCAAATTAGTTTTAGAGGAAATGGAGAGGTTAATCAGATTATCCAGGATCGCAGGGCCAATATGTGTCAGAGACAGGACTTGAACTCAAGATCTCTAGGCTCTAAGGTTAAATCTATCTTCTATACAACACTACCTATTGAAATATGTAAAACACTTCATAAATTATACAAGGCAATTTAAAATTTTAGGTATTTTTACTCAGTATTCCTTGTTAGTTACATTGCTTAATATTGTTTAATAATTAATATAAATGTTTTTATGTAGTAGTTAAGTACTTTGATACTTCAAATACTTCAATTTTTTTGTAAAAACTTTTTGGAAAATTTTTGGAAAATTTTTCGTAAATTTCGTAAAATTTTTGTAAAAAAAATTTTTGTAAAAACTCCTTTTACAAAGGAGAAAGACTGAGACCCTGTAAAGTGAATCTCTAAGGGTCACATAACTTGTAAGAGTTCCAAAAACAATTTCCACCCAGGTCTTCCTGATGCCAGACCAATACTCTGTCTAGCCTGCTATTCTGCATTTAGTAATTAACTAAATGACTTGTTTAGTAAAACCACCAATCACACACTCATTTCTCTCTCAAATTCCAATGTAATTATTACCTCCTAAACTCACTTAACCTACCTGGTAATGCAGTTATAAACTGGCAGACAGTGGATATAATTCTATCTCTGGTACTAACTCCATGGGAGACTCTATTAAAGCCAATTTCCCTTATCTTCTTGAGCCTCAGTTTCCCCATGCTTGTCATGAGTAAAAGAACAATTACCCAGTCTGCCATGGAAGGGAAAGGAGGAAGCCAGACAACAACAGCAGGTACTATTATTATTTTGCTATTTTGGTTCCATTGTTTGTCATCTCTCAAAGTCATTTGGGTCATTTACTATGGAATTTTCTGATTTCTTGACAATTTTCAATGGTTCTTTGGAGAGCCATTTGTGGGCTGTTTAATCCCCTTGTTGATGATCCATCTGCTTATGGAATTCATGCTTTTTTCACAACATATTAATATTCAGGAGTTTTAAAAATACTTGTAGCTTACCAGACACTCTTTGATGTTATACTTTGACTGAAATTGCTTATCTTTTGGAGGAGAAATTTATGATCTTGCTGGTTCAAATTGCTTTTATTATTATTATTATTATTGTTATTTTTAAAAGAAGACATTTTGGGGTTGAAATGGGGATCATGAGTGCCCGTGATAAATAATCCTATCTGGACAATATGGAATCATGACATGGTCCCTAAACCACTTTGTGAAATTATCTAGATTGCTTCCTTCCTACGATAGAGCAATTTGATGCCAATCTCTGTAGCCTGGAGGTTAGTGTGAGACATGTGATGCTGACATTCTGTTCAGTTCAGTTTAGTTCAATTTAATTGAACTAAATTTATATACAAGATGGGGCATCTAGGGGGTGCAGAGGATAGAATACTGGCCCTGGAGTCAGGAAGATTCTTCTTCCTGAGTTCAAATCTGGCTTCAGACACTTTCTAGTTGTGTGACCCTGGCCAAATCATTTACTCTGTTTACCTCAGTTTCCTAATTTGTAAAATGAAGTGGAGAAGGAAAAGGCAAGCCATTTCAGTACCGTTGCCACAATGGGGACAACAAAGAGTCAGAGACGGCTGAAACAACTGAATAATATAAAACTGGATACAAGATACTGAATTAAACATCATAAGAGGTATATGGAAATGAACAAACACAATCTTTGTCTTCAGAAGAGTATAAACTAGGGGAGGCTAGGTAGCACAGTGAATAAAACACCGGCCCTGGAGTCAGGAGGACCTCAGTTCAAATGCAGTCTCAGACACTTAACACACACACACACACACACACACACACACACACACACACACACACACACACACACCCCTAGCCATGTGACCTTGAGCAAGTCACTTAACCCCAATTGCCCCCCAAAAAGCAAAATTAAAAAAAAAGAGTATAAACTAGTACAGCACTTCCATATTCTACTTTGATAAGCATTAAGACTTAGAGAAGAGGAGACATCTGCTGCAGGAACACAGAGAAGATAATTAATTTCAGCTTGAGAAGGTCAGGGAAACTCTCTTAGAATGTGGTTGTTTCTAAGCTGAGTCTGGAAAGATGGTTAAGATTTCCACTAGAATATGTTTCCTGAGGCCAGAAACCAAGTTTTCATTTTCTCTTTGTGCCTAGCACAATGCTTTATGTAAAGTGGGACCAGATAGCTAGGATAAAGGTTAAAAAAAGAAAAGAAAAGAAGTGCCTATTAAATTGAATTTTGCCCCATTAGAGCTCCTATGATCATAGATTTAGAACTGGCAGGGACCTGAGAGAACACTACGTTCTACTTCATCATGTTACAGAGAGAAGTTGGTGCCCATAGATGTTAAGTGACTTATTCATAGTCTTGTATGTGGCAGGAGAGGATCTTATTCCAAATTCAATGTTCTTTCCATGGCTGTTGTTTTTGTTGCTCAGGCTTTTAGCATCATCTGCCTCTTGTGAACCCATTTAGGGTTTTCTTGGCAAAAATATTGGAGTGGTTTGCTATTTTCTTCTCCAGTAGATAAATCAAACAGATGTTAAGTGACTTGTCTAGGGCCACACAGCTACTAAATGTCTGGATCCAAATTTGAATTCTGGCCTTTCTGACTCCAGACTCAGTTCTCTACCCACTGAATCACCCAGCTGCTTCTACTTTCCTTAGTACCACGGTGTTTTCCTTTGAGGGAAAAAAAAAAATGAGTTATTCTAGGCTGAGGGAACCAGCAAAGCTCAAATGCCTCCTACGGTTTTTGGACCACAGAAAGGACCTAAGGGGGAAAAGGGAAGGGAATAAGTGTTTTTATAACCCTACAATTTGCTAGACACCACAATAAGTGCTTTACAAATACTACCACATTCGATTCTTGCAACAACTCTAAAAACTGGATGCTTGTTACTATCTCTATTTTAGCTGAGGAAACTGAAAAAAAAATATAGGCTAAGTGACTTGCCCAGGATTACAAAGCTAGTTCAGTGACTGAGAGCAGATTTGAACTCAGATCTTTCTGACTCCAGCCCCAGAGCTCTACCCACTGTGCCACCTAGTTGCTCAAGACATACTAAATACCTAAATCTTAATATATTCTCGTTGATTTAATAAAAATCACGGAAGTGAGAAAATCCATTTTGTGACTGACAAGAATGTAATTTGACCAGAACATATTATTCCTAGGATAAATTGAAACAAGATTCTAGAAAGACTAAGGGGCCAGACCAAGGAGACTAGATAATACAATAATCCCTTCCACATGATGGGGGGAGGTATTGGGAGCACAGGGCCCCTGCAATAAGGAAAAACTGAGTAAAAATTTTTGGCCCTCCCTTTCTACCAGAGAAGTCTGATTTTTTTTCCTTTTTCTTTTAAGGGGTGTTTACAGTACCTTATTGTAAAATTTGGTTAAGTATTTGATTGTAGGCCCTGTGTCATCTGCAGGCCTTTGTGTTTCATCTGCAGCTTCTGCAAAACTTCCCCAAAAGTCCCATTTAATTTCTTATGCTGACCTACAACATATCCAACCCACAGTGGGGAAAGTCACAATGTGGAAGGGATAACTGTATTGTATAAAAATAGAGAACCATTGTTTGAAGGAAAAGCTGGGAATTTGATGCTTAGTCTGAACATGGCTTTGTAAGTAAATATTGTAACAAAAAATTATTTTGCTCATGACTGTGAAGGCAGCTTTCACCAAAGTTATTTAGCCTCTGGGACCTGCTAAGATCTTTTTTTTTTTAATCACCCTTTGCAGAGAGCTCTAATGTGAGTTAGATTTCTACTCACGAATAAATTACATAATTGAACTGCAATGTGGAGAAAGGAAGAATGACCTTGGAATCTACAAGAGCAAGTTCTTAAAGTTTCAATTTCCTGTCCCTGCTCCTTGCTATCCCTAACTCAGGATTGTGTTTTGTATGAATGAAAAAGGAAGGAGCAGGAAACATCTCTCGTGAAATTTCACTCCCTGTCATGTAGAAGAGGGATTAAATTTGTCCTGCTTGGATATAGGATGGCAGAGCCAGAAGCAATGGGTAAAATTTGCAAAGAGGAAGATTTGGGCTCTGCTTCCCTGAGAACTTGTTCAATGAGGCCTGAGACTGATTCATGAGATTGACTGTCATCTTAAACATATCCATACTCTGTCTCATAGTCAGTGGGGTTATGGGCAGAAAGGTGCTAGATTTGGAATCAGAGCCTAAGTTTTACTTCCTATTTTTTTCCTATTTCCTATTTACTTCCTACTTCCTCGTTACTCACCTACTGAAGCAAATTTCATCATCTGCTCTCCCTCCCTCAATATTACCCTCCAGAACCTTGAACCTCCAGAGGATATTATTTTCCTCTTCCTCAAGGTATATTCAATTCTGAAATCTGCCTTGGGGCTGAGGTCTCTTGAATGGTGAGTAAGTGCAAACTCACCTACTTCCTGACTAGTCTCAGCTCATGCTCCAAATACTATCCATCAACCTATCAATCTATCAGTCCATCCATCCATCCATCCCTCCACCCATCTACCCATCCATCCGTATATCTATCCATCTATCCACCCCAGCAATATTGCCATATTATCTACCATCTGATGAATAGTGCTGACTTTAGAGATGTTTTGTTCCAAATTCCTCATGTTTCAGATAAGATAACTGAAGTCCAGAAAACTAAAGTGACTTTGCTCAAGTTCAGGTAGGTCAGTAGAAAGAGAGCTAGGACTGAAGCTGAAGTTTTATGATTTCAAATGTAGTCCTCTTTCATTCTGTGATTTCATTAGTATCTCCCTCCCTCTTTGGACTAATGACACCCAGAAATTGCAACCAATGCATCTGTCAATAGAGCATGGGTAAAAATATTCACTTCTTATAGGGCAAGAAAAGGGTGAGACATGTGTAGGGGATATCAAATTGGTTTTCTTTACTGGAGAAGAAAGTGTAAGAGATGGTATAAGGGGATGAACATAAATACTCATATCTAGCATTATATTACTTAAGTTTTACAACAAACTGTAAAGTCCTGTAGGTATTATTATTTCCATTTTATCTTGAGTTTAACAGAGGTGAAGTAACTGAAGTCTTCCTGACTCCATATCCAACTCTCCACCCTCTGGCTAGGCAAAATGGTACTTGATTTACTCCTAATTCTTAAACCTCCTTAAAGTTCATGACCACTCCTTCACTCTAGTTCGGTCACAAATAGAGACAACCACAAAGTAGATATCACCAGTACCAGCCACCAATCTACTTCCCTAACTAGAAATCTGGCAGTCCCCTATTTGACCAGAATGTCCTGTCATGCAACCTCTCCTTCTTCCTCAATTCCTCCTAAAACTCTTCTTTATATACATTGGCAACTTCAATCCTTCTATCAGTACTTTCTTATGCCATTAACCTTCTCTGATGTATCTCTCCTCCATATTAACAGTCAGCCATTTGAACTCTACTCTGCATCCAGAGAAAACTGATAAATGAAAATACATATAGAATAATTATACATATATACATACCTATACATGTATATATGTCTGTATATGCATGCATGTATATATATATATATATGCATACACACATGTGTCTCTAGGGCAGCAGAAGAAGAAAAGCAGAGGAAAAACTAAATTTACATGATAACTTTATTAGATTTAAAAGGGATAGCCAGCTGTGCAGAATAGATTTGCATTTTCATGTGTGATCATCTCTTTTTTATTATACTACGTTATGGAAATGCTTTTTTTATTCCATACATCAAAAATAAAATAAATAAAAATTTCAAAAATGTGCTGGTTTTCCCCATCTTAGGAAAAAAGTGTTGTTTTTCAATTATAATCCACAATCCCACCAAACTATTGTCCCATATCTCTCCTCCCTTTCCAGCCAGATTCCTTTAAAATGAACAAATTCACAAACTTGTCTGTAGAACTTGAGATGAAAAGTGGTAGCAACTACTATGTCTAAATTCCTCTCCACAAAATTCCTCTAAATAGGTCTAGAAAAAGCTTCTGACAAAATCCCCTTGGAGTAATTCATAAAAAGTCACAGTGTATCATTTGTTGAGCTCAGCTCATCATAGGGAGGCAGCCAAGGAAGTCTATTGACACTGGGGCCATGGTTGGGCCAGCAACATATCAGAGGAGTACTCTGGTAACTAGGGAGAGTTTGTATACCAGGGCAAAAAGAGGACACAGACCTATACTGTGTCCCTAACCTATACCTATA
Organism: Pseudocheirus occidentalis; assembly: GCA_028646575.1. Taxonomy (NCBI): domain Eukaryota; kingdom Metazoa; phylum Chordata; class Mammalia; order Diprotodontia; family Pseudocheiridae; genus Pseudocheirus; species Pseudocheirus occidentalis. The sequence continues at coordinate 6,238 of JAQQSW010003279.1, read as the reverse complement.
CTCTGGTTCCACCAGACCCATAGTGGGACACTGCATGGTATGAGTATGAATTGGCAGCTTTGTCACTTACCACCCAGTTCTGGGTCACAGATCCAAGGTAAATTGAGAAGGGGAACTGCTAAAGTTTGAAGTGTTCCCAGTTAAGGAGACCCTCGGTGATGTACTGAGAAGGATCAAAAGCAGTGGTATTGTGGCTCCAACCCCAGGTCTCATTTCTAGCACCTAGCCCAGACTGAAAAGGAATAACTGGGACAGTAATCCAAGTAAAAAGTGGAGCCTACAATTCAACTACACTTAAGCAACAGAATTTTTCAGTGGTCTTATAGGTGATAAATTCAGCAACAGTCTACTCAGGATTTTCAGAGTTCAGATAGGGAATAGGGGAGTTGGAGGTAAGGAGAAACAAGCAGGATTCTCCCTGAATTAGACCACTCTGGGGTCTCTCAAAGCTTGTAGGTTCCCAGCCTGTCACCGAGTGACACCCTGGAATACCAGCATACTTAATACCTCCAAGACAATAGCAATAAGGTCACCCCAGACTTTTCCTTCAGAAGAACCACAATGCCCAGCCTAATATCAAGTTTGAAATCAAAGAGTAGACTGGAAAATGATCAAACAAAAGAATACCACCATAAGGATATATTGAAATTTCAGTGAAGCTCAAGACAGTCCCAGAAGAGAATGACTTCAACACATTCATAAACAAAGCTTCAGAGAAATACACATTCTGGGCAAGATTTAACTAGAATTCCTTAAAGAGATGAGTTTAAAATGAGTTATTTTTTAAAAAATGAAATAAGAATACTTGAGGGAAAAATTTTAAAAATAAATGAGGTAAGAGAAGAAAGATTTGGAAAGAGAAATAATGGCTTTGCACAAAGGGCTAAAAAAACTTGCCCAAGCAACAAAATCCCCCCAAGTCAGAATGGACCAAATAGAAGCCAATGACTTCACAAAGCAATAAGAAATTGTAAAACAAATTCAAAAGCAAATGCAAGGTATCTCATGGCAAAGCCAACTGCTTTGGTAAACAGATCAAGAAGAAAAAAAAGAATCGGTGTAATAACTTAAAATCATTAATAAAAGAAAAGAACTTAGACATCACATATCAAGAAACCTTAGAAGAAACTTGCATGGATCTCTTAGAATGGGAGGGCAAAGTAGAAATAGAAAGAATCTACCAGCTATCTCCTGACAGAAAGCCCCAGATGAAAAATTCAAATTCAAATTAAAAATTCAAATTTGAATTTTCCAGGATAATCATAGTCAAAATCCAGTTTCCAGGTCAAAGGAAAAAGAGTACAACAAGTAGCCAGAAAGACAGAATTCAAGTAAGGAGGAGTCACAGTCAGAATTGCCTATGATTTAGCAAACATTACTAATAAAGGAGTGGAGAATTTGGAATATAACATTCCAGATGGCAAAGGATATGGACTTAGAGTCAAGAATAACTTGCCTAGCAAAAATGAATTTAATGTTGCTTTTAGTTTTTTAAGATTTTGACATCTTTGATTCTTCATCATGTAGCCACACTTTTATCACATTACATATTAAATGTGCCTTTGACAAATGGTTCTTTTTCCCAAGTCTAGATTTAATAAGAACCCATAGGTTTTTAATGGAATTAAAATCAGGCAAAGCATTAGGTTCACTGAACATGTTTATCTCTAACTCTTGATTAACATTGTCAACCTTTCATGACATGTGTCATAATACAAGGTCATGTTGTAGTATTACATTACCCTTTGGGAATTTTTTTAAAAAATTATTTTATTTTTAATTTATGGAACAAAACATGCCTTTCCATAACATAATAAAAGAGATGATTGCACATGAATTTGCAAATCTACTATGTACAACTTGCTACTCCATTTCAATATATAACAAAGTTATATAAACTTCATGTTTATATTTACTTTTAATGTTACATGGAGGAAAATGAGCCTTTACTGAAATACAGGAGTTCCAAGTATTACTGATGAAAAGACCAGAACCTTTGAAGTTCAATCACTAGAGTAAGGAGAAACATAAAAAAGTAAACATGAATAAACATTAATAAAGGACTGAATGAGAGTAAATACCTTACAACAGACTGGTGAAGGATTCAGAATGTAGAATGAAACAAATTGGATAGGTATGCATAGATAAGAGAGAGAAACATAAGTGAAGACAATCAGCACGTTTCTCTATCTATATAGAAATCTCTATTTATATAAATATATTTATCTCTATTTATCAAGCGATCTAAGATCCAGGTTCAAATCTGGTCTCAGATACTAATTAATCATGTAAATTTATCTAGATAAGTCACTCTCTCTGCCAATAATTTCTTCATCTGTAAAAGGAAGATAATAATAATACCTATGTCCCTGGGTGGTTGTGAGACTCAAATGAGGCACTATTTATAAAGTGTTTTGAAAACTTCAAAGTGCTATATAAATTTGGTTATTTTTTATTGCTATATTGTTATTATTGTTATTATCAGCATAACCACCATAGTCGTATAGGTAATAATTATCAGAGCAAAGGTTCAAACCAGTCAGGATTTGAACCCAGACCTGTCCTGATTCCAAGTCTATCACTCTTTCCATGATACCATGCTACACTTAAGGCTACGTTTAAGCCCTGGCTACATTTTATGAAGAACATTGCAAAACTGAAGTAGGTTGATACGATGTTGACCAAGATAATGAAAATTTTTAAGACAATGCCATGCAATGATCATTGAAGGAATGGGGGATGTGAAGCCTGGGGAAGAAAAGATTTATGGGAGGTATAATATTTGTCTTCAAGTATTTGGAGGACTACCATATCTAAGAGGGGTTCCATTTATTTTGCCTGTCCCCAGAAACCATAACTTGGAGCAATGGACAAAGAAGGAAACAGGTAAAATTATACCTGATGACAAGAAAAACTTTCTGATAAATACATACTTCCAAAAATACAATGTGTTGCTTCTTAAGATAGTGAATTACTATCACTGGAGGTCTTAGAGCAAAGGCTATCTTAACAATTATCAGAGAATTTGTAAAGGGGCTTCCTAAGGCAAGGAATGTAATGCATTTAATGACATCTGAGTTCTCTTCATTGTCTGAAGTGTCCCTGAGTCAAACTTGTGAACAAGGACTATTATCACTTTATTTTTTTGTTTCCTTTCCTAGTAGATTTACATATTGGTCGAACAATTGATCAATAGATTTTTAGTAAAAACTATCTTGTCAACCTAGTGTTCAAATTAGCTATATGCTGTATTTAATTTCAGAAACTGAAAAGTGGATTGTCACTCTTTGATCACATTTGTAATTTTTAGTAGACTCATAATTTTTAGTAGTCTTTTTTTGGAGGTGGGGGAGGGTTGTCCTTTACTGAGTTGCAAATTTCAAAAGCAACACATTACCCTCTTTAAGCTTAAAGAAGGAGGCCTTAAGCTGTCTCTCAAAGAACTCTAAATAATGGTTCAGATGTTCTCATGTATTTGTGTATATTTTTAAATGAATGCTCTTTGGTGTGCTCCATCTGCTTGGTGCTTCTAACTATTTTTGAAAATTACACCTCAGAGATTTGAGCTACCTTACAGACACACATGATCATAGATTTGCCTCACAGAGAAATAAAAGCAAAGTTACTTATGGAGCCAATGTAAAATGTTTCCTTTAATAAATTGTGTTATATGAAATATGTTCAATTGCATTAACTGCCATTAGAATGCCTTTAAACACCTTTCTTTGTGTACTTGTGTTGTCTTTCCTCAATCATTTCTTCTTTTTATATTTGATTGTAAAATTGTCATATTATGTGTTAAATACTGAGAGTATCAGGGACAAAGTTCCATGATTTGTTTTTATTGTTAATACAAGCCCATTAAAGGTTAATGAACTTCTTCAGCTGTAGGAATTAAGTATTCCATTTAAACAGGCCAGGTAGAGGCCAAACCAGGAATGTTCTGTCACCTCCTATAATTGGACTAATGCACTTCAACCTTGATCTTGCCACCCCTCAGAGGCTAAGTGGGACATGATAGATGAACAAGGGAACCCTGTTTGAACTATCATCATTTAGTGTCTACAAAGTAAATTTCATTCATCGTCACTTTCGCCCAGGGAGCAGATTACTATGTTGTGCATCTATAATGAGGAACACCTAGCTTGAAGCAGCTGTTGTATGGTGGCTACAGGATCATTCCAAATGGAATGCTTTTCTGCTGTGAAATCAGATGTTCAGTAAAGGATTTGACTTTGTGATATGTAATATACTAGAGCTTAGACTAAGGGGCAAGGAGCCTGACAAATAATGCTGGTTTTGAAACCTTCATCTTCTTGGCTAATGTATAGCATTGCTGATTTCTGATACTATATGGAAATCTGTCATATTGAGCGATTTAAGAGTTTAAATTCTTAGAACGGATCACGAAGGATTTTTTTTCAATAAAGGCTTCCAGATTAGGATATCTTTGGATAATTTAGTCCAGATTTACAAAAAATCAACAGACTAATTTAATTGAAAAACTCTCTTCCTCTCCACCCTTGCATGTCCCAATTTAGATTTTTTACCCATCACATCCATAGGTGACAGTAGTCAAAAGGATGCTCACTGAGCATCATAGGTCAACTTTTGAATAGACCATGCTCTCTCTCCTATGTTATGTTCCTGACATTCAAAGTTCACCACAATTGGTCCTTTCTCCCCCTCTCCAATTCTTTCTGCATTGTATTCCAGCCTAAAACATTAGCACCACCTTGACCTATTTCTTCACTGTCTTCCCAGCATGCCATATTTATTCTCTCCTCTTTGTCTTTGCACATACTGAAAAATATCCTTTCTTCCCTCTACTCAAAATCTCTTGATTCCTTGTATTTACTTTTCCAAAACTCCCTTCCCCAACTATCCTAATGAAGTCACTCTGTTTTTGCCTTGCATCCTCTGGATATATGGGATGCAGTAAGCACTTAATAATTGCTTGTTGTCATAGGTATATTGTAATGATAGGAGGACAGAACCTGGAGTCAGATGGAAGCTGGTCTTAAACTTTAACCTTGACAACTATTAACTATGAGACCCTTGGCAAATCTCTCTGAGCCTCAATTTCATTAATTGTAAATGGGGAAAACAACCAAGACACTGAAATTTAAGACTGACATTGCTAAGTATTTTACGTATTTCTTGTTTGATTCCTACAAAAGCCCTCTGAATTTTGTGCAGTGTCCAACACTCTTATTTTACAGTTGAGAAAACTAAGGCTCTGAGAGGTTGAAACATTTGTCTATGATCAAAGAGCTAGACATAGCAGATATCAGATTGAACCCCAGGTCTTTTTGACTCCAAGGTCTGCAGTCTATCTGCTACAACATACTGCTCTTTCTAAGTAGAATAATATTCATGCCACGTCTACCCCAGACCTGCTGCATGGAAAGTAGCTTTTGAACTTGAGAGTACTATATAAATATGAAGTGTTATTTCTTTTTTCTTTTTCTTTTTTAAAATTGATTTGTTTATTTACTTTTAGTTTACAAGATTAAGTTCCAGAATTCCTTGAGTTTCAAATTTTCTCCCTCCCTTCCCCCCTCCACCACCTATGGTGACATGCAATCACGTATAGGATCTGCAAATACTTTCACACTGGGACATTAGTCTGGTTGTATAGAAGGGTTGTAACCAATGGAGTGAACAATGGGGAAGAAGAAACGAATCCAAACATAGAAAAGAACAATAGCATGTAGATTGCTTCAGTCTCCATTTAAACTGTTGTTTTTCTAGATCTTTCTCTGAATGTAGACATCTAATTCCATCCTGAGACTTGTAGAGTTGTCTTACAGCTGAGAGAGTCCAGTTTATCAAGGGTGGTCATCATACAAATGATGTGTCTGTGATTCTGCACAAATTTTTCCTGGTTCTGCTCTTCTTACTTAGCATCAGTTTGGATAAGCCTCTCCAGGTAAATATGAAGTCCATCTCCTCCCCATTTCTTATAGCACAATAGTATTCCATTACATTCATATACCACAACTTATCTAGCCATTCCCCAATTGATGGGCATCCCCTTAATTTTCAATTTTTTGCCACCACGAAGAGAGCTGCAATAAATATTTTTGTGCATATGGGACTTCCTCCCACTTCTATGATCTCTTTGGGATACAACCCCAGAAGTAGTATTACTAGGTCAAAGGGTATGCAATTATTTATAGCCCTTTGGGCATAGTTCCAGATTGCTCTCCAGAATGGTTGTATCAGTTCACAGCTC
>JAQQSW010003278.1:0-14732 GCA_028646575.1 Pseudocheirus occidentalis | reverse complement strand
CTTAGCCTGGGCACATCTGCCAACTCCACCATTATATCGACGGAAGGGAACACACTGTTTCTTCAATGTGACATCTTTCAAATACTTGGTAGCTTTTCAGATATGCATGCCCTTGATAGCCTGGGCTGTTTCACGGGTGTTCTTGAAGTGGACCCGGAGATTTGAACCCCTTGACTTGCATGATTTTGTGGGGTTCTCTGGATCAAGAGAGTACCTCACCATTTTAAATGATTACCTAGGACAGCTCAAGGGAAAAAGCGCTTTCTTTTTTTTAATGGAAGTATTAATTCCCTGTAAATTGTCATATTAATAAACAAAGTCTTGTAGAATACCAAGATATAGTTGGCCTTTGCATTACTCTTATGATGTGACCAAAATGTCATTCACTTGGATGCTATGACCTATAAATCACCGGTTTTCATAGACAATCCTAGGACCAGCCTGTGGAACTGTAAGAAGTGAAGAAAGAATGGGCAGAGTTTTATTTCTCAGATCAACTTATGGGTTATAGAATCTTCGTAACAAAGATTAACTCTAAAAACCGATTAGGTGATAGAAACTTTTAAAAATAATATTGCACATGAAATGTTTCTTGACATACATGTTTTAATGTCATGTATTTTAATTTTCTCTCCGATCAGCTCTTTGACTTATAGTGTATTTGGTATAGAATACATCTAAACTTTTTTCCTTTTTTCATTTTATTAGTGCTCTCTTATTTTACATTTTTTCCTTATAATAGTTTCTCCTTATCCCTAATAGAATCCTAATTATACTAAATGAATACCATCCACCAAAACAAATAAAAAATTGCTCCTCTGTGCTCCTACATCTCACCAACTCTGCCAAGAAGCAGAAAATAACCCTCTGATAACAGGATTAGATGATACATACGAGTTCTGAATTCTTTAAGTTGTTTTCTTTTCCATTATTGTGGTTATCAAACAAACTATTCTCCTAGTTATACTTGATTGTAATTGAGGCATCAGTTAAAACAAATCTTCCCGAATTTCTCTGAATTCTTCATATTTGTCATTTCTTGTAGTGCAATGATATGATACTTCATTATTTTCATGTGCCATAGTTTATTTAGCCATTCCCCAAAGAAAAGGAGGCCTCACTGAGCTAGTAAGTCTTGGTGTCATAATGGAAACCAATTTCTTGACATATAGTCAAGTGTTCTTAAATGGGTTTTTTTCTAAAATAGAATGTCAGGAAAACATTAGTGAGATCAGAGAGGCTCTAAAGTCGTCTTTGCTGCATGTAATCCCCACATTAATTAATTAATTAAGAATATGATTTAAGAAATCGTACTCATGTTGTGAACCCCATCAGTAATTGATCTATATAGCAATCCCCTTCCTGTTTTTCCTTCACCCTCCCAAAGAAGTGGCCCCTACCCTTTTCAGGATTCAGCCATTGCGTTAAAATCACATGCTGATCTCTTATTTCTTTATACTTTACTTCTTGGCCTCCTAAGCATTTTTTAAAAATAGCAAACTTGTAGAACTAGACTCTGTGGAACCAGATGATTATATAACTTTACAATGGAGCTAGACAGATTTCATTTCAGGTAGTATTAGGTTTTTTCACTGCCTTAAAAAATACAAAAGAAGCTCATCCGTTTGTTGTCACAGCTATTTGCCTACCTGAGAAGTGTAGTTGGCAGGTGCAGTTTGCTAATGCCAAGAAGATTGGAGGGCAAATTGGAGGCAGACTTGAGGATTTTTAAATCAAAAAACAAAAAAAAACTTTCTGAAAGGAAGGGAGGTGACTTATTGTCATCGATGTCATTTATATCACATTTTATATACATATTTAAGTTGAGCCTTACAATAACCCCATGGAGCATATATTGTATTATTATGCTTATTTCATAGATTACCACACTGGAATCAGAGAAGTTAATTTTCTTGTCCAAGGTAACAAGAGTAAGCAACAAAGCCAGTACTCGAATTCAAATATTTTCATTCCAAGATCAGTGATGTTTCTACTATACCGTGTGAATAAAACGAGAGTTCTTGACCTGAGAACCATGAACTTGTTGCATTTAAAACATATATTTTTAAAACTTTATTACTAAAATGACCCATAGACTTTACCATATTGCCAAGGGGTCCATGGTACCAAAAAAGTTAAGAATTCCTGTTTAAGAGTTAAGAAACCCCTGCTTAAAAATATTAGGATTTTACATAGTTCATGGTGTGCGCACCTTCTTGTTTTACATGTAAGGAAATGAAGCTCAGAAGGTGCTTAGCTAGTAAGTCTTGGTGTCATAATGGAAACCAATTTCTTGACATATAGTCAAGTGTTCTTAAATGGATTTTTTTCTAAAATAGAATGTCAGGAAAACATTAGTGAGATCAGAGAGGCTCTAAAGTCGTCTTTGCTGCATGTAATCCCCACATGAATAGCCAGGGGCTTCTTCATGGTCTTACTTATTTTGTTATATAAGTCAAGACATTTTTTTCCTGGTATCCAATTCAGGGAATTGATGGGAAAGAAAAACTTGCTCTTTGACCAATGAAATCATTCAGCATCAGTATGATTCCCTATAGAAAATAAAAGAGAAGTAGATTTGGCCTTTCTTTGAAACTATGAAGATGTCCATGTGTATTAGTGATACTGTATTTTTTACTAAAAAGGAGAATGAGTTCAGTTCACACAACCTTTCAGAGATACCCTCATTCTATTAATCTGTGAAGAAATGTTTGAACAAAGAAATTAAAAAGTCCATGACAACTGAGGCAGTATCAAAATGTTATCTAGAAAACTTTAAAACAAACGTCATTTCCTGTCCCAGGTCCCAAAGAACAATTTATCAGAATTCCTGTCCTCGGCCTTTTTTTTCCTACGTAATTATTAGTTGCATGTTTGAAAGGAAACATTGGAAAGGAAGGAGTGTTCCTGCTTCCGCTTTGAGTTTTGGGGGGGGTTTTGGTTTTTGGTTTGTTTTTTTTACAGTACATACCTAAGCACAACCATTATTTCAGATGTTTTTTTTTCTGATGGTATTGTAACAATGTTGAAATCTGTAGACAGTATAAAATACTCGTTTCATCCTAGCCTAATTTGCTTTTAGCTAGATTTCTGCGTATTTTTAATTGTAATCATCCCACAGTGAAATAGTTTTCTTTCTCTACTCAATTTTTCTGTCTCTAGTAAGTAAAATGCCATTATACCATAGTACTTTTTTCATTCATTTAGGATTCAAGTGTAAGAAGTTTTTTTCCTCTTCTTGAAGCTGTCACTTCTGTTCATATAACCAAAAATTATTTCTCTCATCACCTTTTCACTTACAGATTGCTTTTTATAAGTACTTTCAAGTTCCTTTATGCAAGCATATGCAAGAATTACATACTTGTATTCATTCTTTCTTATGTCTTTTATATTTAGATCACATCAGAAAACTGAAGTTCAGTGTTTTGTTCCAGTTTATTTAAAAAAACACATTGCTATTCCCACGTTTTAAAAAAATCTAAAAATTTTTTTTTGCTTTTACATAATATTTTTTCCTCAAAACTTAATTAAGTGAGCTCCCCAGTCCTTTGTTCTAGAAGGCAGTCCAAACTGATGTGGAAATAATTTTTTTGGCTAAAATGAATTTACTGCATACCACTGTTACTTGTTGGTTTGACAATGTGATATTACACCAACTTACTAAAAGTATTTCTAAAATCATTAAAATATAAATAGAAAAGGAAAAAGGGGGAAGGAACTAAACAATACGTAGTCAGTTAAGCCTGCAGAGGAAAGATAAGGATAGCTTGAAATACGGTAAAGAGTAAAAGTTTGCTTTAAAACGCTATTCTTTATTGATTCAGACTAGATCATCTCAGAGGTCCCATAGATTTAAAGCTAAGAATCCTTGGAAGTCAACAAGCTCGACACTCTCCACTATTATTTTAAAGATGAGGAAATAGGGAAGGGAAGTGCCTATAGGTAACAAGTGACAGAAACTTTCAGCCCTAAACTTCTTGTATATTGCTATGACCATACAATTATGTAAAAAAACAAGGGTAATTTCTCACTACTTTTTTGTTATCTTTTATATCACTTTCATTTTCCAGTGTATCTCTCCCTACTCCACTCATGAGGCATACCTTTATGGCAGAAACTAAGGTGATAAAAATACAGTTCAGCAAAATCTTTCAGAAAAGGGGGAAGAGTATTCCTATATTTCTTCTGGACCAGAGTTGGTCATTATATTAATGGTGTTGACTAGAAATAATGTTTTTAACAAAGACATTTGGGAGCCTTGTATTTTATTTTTTTTTTAATTTTAATTTATTTTCTTGGTTACATCATTCATTTCCACAAGGTTTTGAGTTACAAATTTTCTCCCCTTTTTGTCCCTACCCCCCCAGACCAGAACACTGATCACACTGTAAGACCCCTCCCACAATCTGTTCCCTTTTATGCCCTCCTCCAACACCTCTCTAGCTTTCTAGCAGGGCAGGGAGCTCCTCCCTGCCCCCATCCCTATATGTATTATTTCCCAGTTGCATTTAATTGTATAGCTTTAAATACTAGATTGAGCCTTGTATTTTAAATATTTTTCTTTAATTTTTTATGCTTATGACACATAGCTTCCAGTTAGTCTTTTTTGACTCATGGACATTAAAAATGTTTTTAATCAGGCTCCCAAAACTTCATGTCTAAGTATTAAAATCTAAAATTCCTGTCATTTGATACTTTTTACTCATTCCTAACCGGAGTACAATATTTAGTGCCTTTTCCCATGGCCTTCCAATAAGGGCTCCTCTTCATGTATTTATATGCACTCTTCATTTCTCTTCTTTCTTCATTTATAGCTTTTCCTGTGTGTTTTTAGCTTTTGTATATAATTTCATGTAAACAAACCTTGTAACTACAAATAAGCTCAACTCTCACTTTTGTTTCCCTTTAGGTACTTACGTTCCATATCTTAATCCAAAAATCTCAGTTCTTAAGGAAATACTGGGGAGGGGAAAACTCTTGACCCTGCCTATTTGTTTCTAGTAATTCTTTAAGTCTTTTCATAGTGCTTCCAGATAATGAATTTGATGCTCAGAGGGGTTAAGTGAGATGATATTCCTCTGCTTTCCTCCTCAGTTAATTCTACTTTTCCCAGATTTGTTTAATTGGAGGGAAGAGTAAACTGTTCCATGAAGGAACTGTGTTCATGACTACTGGTCATTATTTCACCCTACCCTTTATAAGGGGTTGGGAGTATCTGATACGGTCTAGCATAAATGTTTCCCCATTCCAAAGAGAATACTTCCATCAGGAAAAAGTTATTAATGTTTACCAGTAATACTTAATTTCATAGTTTATGTAAGGTTTACTCTACCTTAATATTCTTGAATTTCTTAAAATATTGTCTTAATATGGAATATATTATTTATTACCTTCTTATATAATGAAATGTAAGCTTTTCTGGTGCTCTCTGTTAGATTTTGAGAACAATGTTGGTTTTCTAACTGGAGACAAAATAATTCCTCATGCACTTAAGTAACCATGAGCACCAGCTTTCAATATCACATTTTCAGTCCTGTTCTCAGCTAAAACTGACACAACTTAACTTAAAACTGACACTTTTTTTATTCTCTGCCTCAGTCTAAGTGTTTTGTTTGGATGTTTAAAAATCTTCTAGATAGAAAAAGAGAGAGAGATGTGTATTTTAAGTGCCTGTCTCCATGGAGGTTCTAGTCTGACGCCTTGTGGTATAGAAGTGATTTTTGTGTTCTGAAAAGCTGTGTCAATAAAGCATAAGCGCCAATAGGTCCTAATTGGACTGGAAAGTGTTTAAGGATGGGCTTAGCAGCAGGCTTCATAATGACCATCCTAGCTAAGTTTGGAGAGACTTATTTCCAAAATGCTGACCACCAGGTGGAACCCAGTATTTGTCACCATCATTGCACCCACTTAACATGGGCATCCCACAGGGATTTTATCCCAGCCCCTCTTTTCTTGTTCCTCTATAATACTTATATAAGTGACTTCATCAGCTCTATGCTGCTTATCCTCAGGTCTATTTACTAGCCCTAACCTCTCCTGACATCCAGTCTCACATCTCCAACTGCCTTTCACACATCCCAAGCTGGATGTCCAGTAGACATCTTAAACTTAACGTGTCCCAGTATGAAGTCATTTTGTCTTTTCTCAGAAATTCTCCCCCCTGCCAAACTCCCCTATTAACATTGAGGGTCATACCATTTCCCAGTCCCCCAGGCTCACAACTCTTCCATCCAGTGAGAGTGGCATCTTTGTTATTCCTCACTCTACACACTGTTTCCCAACTTTGTGAATTTTTCTCCGTCTCTTATTTTTGGAATACTCTCCCTCCTTATCTCTTCTTCCTGGCTTCTTTCAAGTCTCAGCTAAAATCCCACCTTCTACAGGAAGATTTTTCCAGCACTCCTTTTGTTCTTGTGCCCTTCCTCATCTGTTTCCTATATATTGCTTCTACATAGTTATTTACATAGTGCCTTCCCCATTGTGAGCTTATCAAAAGACTTATCTTTTGCCTTTCTTGGTGTCCTCAGTATTTAGGACAAGGCCTAGAATATTGTAGGTGCTTCATAAGTGCCTATTGACCGTCTTCCCCCTGTACCTTCAATATGCTCTCCATCCCCACTTCTGCCTCATGGAGTCCCTCACTTCAAGACAAAGTGCTCATGCACCTCTTTCTGGCAGTGTTTTTCCTTCTAATTCCTCCTATGTTTCTTCTTCATATGTTAATATAAAATACATAGTCACCCCAAATGGAAGCTCTTTGAGGGTAGAGCAGATTTCCTCCTTTTTTGTATTTGTATCCTCAGTCCATAGGACAGTACTTGGGACACAGTAGGGACTTAATAAATGGTTAGTTGATTGGTAGAGGGGGAAAGTACACACTGATAAGATCAAGGATCCCTAAAATATTTGCATCTGAATCCAGAGGAGAATTTGGGAATTTGGATTACTGAAACAAATCTAATAAATTATTATAAACCATTACAAATATTTGTACCGATTGATAGAAAACTTTTCTTGTATATGCATGTGAAAAAAACCTGCCATAAAAGTTCCAAATTAGAAATAATGTAACATCCCTTATCACTTGCAAATTGAGCCTCCTGAACTGTTTTTAACTTCTGGTTTCATCTTAATGTCGAGTTCTTTATTGGGTAAAGAGGTATGTTTTTGTCTTAGGGTTTATTTTTTCCTCACAGCATTCTAACTGTTGTTGCTGTATACTTCATGTTCATTTCTCTCTGTAGTTAAACTTGTTTTCCGTTACTCCTTTTCTTGTCTGGTAGCTCCACTGACTAATTGTACCTTTGAAAAGTTAGGAATATAATACAGGGTTATGTGTCCTACTTCTCTTTTTCTATACAACTCTGTTCCTCTTGAGGTAAAAGAAGTTGAACAGGTTTAAATCCACACTCTAGTGATGTATAACAAGCTTTTTTACCTTCTAGCAGTTGCTGCTATGAGTACTTGGCATTTGTGGCCCACTGAAATTGTTTAACTTGATCTATTTTTAGTCCATCATCTTTGTGTTGGTTAGTGCTTAGTTATGATTTCTGCAATGTGTAGAAGCAAAAAAAAAATGATAAAGTCATACCAACTGGCTAAACCAAACTAGGTCATAATTTCTTTGTAAATGTAACCAACCACAGTTTTCTAGTTAGTACATTTGTTTCTTTTTAGTAATGCTGTGCTATCACAGTTGAAGAAAACGTGTGTGTGCTATTTATAATCAGTCATGCTCAGACAGAGACCATCCCTGGGGCAAAGTTTTGAAATGTCAGGATGTCTCCCTTTTTCCCCCACCTTAGACATTGCTTGTTGCTCTCTTGTCATCTCTTAGCTGCTCAGGACTCCTTACTGTGTTATCCTATTCCCTTAATATTCTTTCTGCTATTGTGATAGGCTGACCTGCACATGTAACATTTTTATCAGGGATCTTCTACAGACATCTATTCAGAAGACACTGGGACAGGCCAGTAAGAGAAATATTTGGTAGAGGGGGAAAGTACACACTGATAAGATCAGGGATTCCTGAAATATTTAAGCATCTAACTTAATCCAGAGGAGAGCATTGCTATTTTGGCATATTAAAATAAAAAGTGAAATTGTATCCATACACAAAAGAGCTAAATCCATAAATTATTGATCTTCTCCAGATCTGACACCTCTGCTGGTTACTCAACTAGCATATTCTCATTGAGTTATTTTTAATAACAGTAATAATAGCTAATGTTTATATGATCCTCAAGGGTTTACAGAGTGCTTCACATAAAACAGCAATCTGACATTTAAGGATTCATTTACTCAGTTTTCTCCTGTTGTGCCTTACCCAGGAGCTAAGTATAATCCAGATACATAAATATTTATTAAGTACTTTGTGCAAAGTGAAAAGCAATGTGGAATAGTACATATAGATTTGGGGAGTCAGGGCCACCTGGATTCAAGTCCTATCCCTTACACTTGGCTTTATGACTGAGGACTAGTTGTTTAAACTTTTGGGCCTTAGGCATAGGCTCTAAAACTATTATGTTGCAAAATAATTATCCTTATGTACTGAGTGAGGAAATCCTCTGGAGCTCCTTATATCGTGAAATCATCAGTCAAGACAAAATAAATATTGGAGGCAACATGTATCTGCCCCTCAAGGATCTTATATTCTATTCTGTAGATAATAAAATATGTAATGGTGTGAAAAGCTAATATTTACATGTACATTAAAATTTATATAGTACTTCACATACATTGCCTCAGTTGATCCTTATATAGCAACCATATGAGAAATCAGTAGTATTATCCCCATTTTAAAGATAAGGAAAGAAGCTCAGAAAGGTTGTGACTTGCACAGTGAAGCTAGGGAGTAAAGGGTAGATAAATAGTATCTTACAGTTTGGAGTGGTCAAAAGAGAATCCTACTACACTGGTAGGAGTTGGTCAGCATTTCTCAGCCTACCAGAAGTCCACCTAATAGAGCAGCTGCCAGAAAGTCAGTCCTAATGGAAAGAGTCAAGGACCTATTTATTTTGTAATAGTTTTCGCTGATAGACCTGTTACCTGTATGTAAATATCAGATGATTTGAGAATCATGGAGTAGTAGATAAAGCATTGTAGTGGAAGCAAGGAAGAGCTTGATTTAGGTCCTTCCTCTGATACTGTCCATGTGGCACTGAGACAAGTCACTTAAATTCTCAGTATTCTAAGTAATTATTTGATATTTGCAGAGAAGGTGCATCCTGCTATGCCTGGTATATAGTAGGTACATAATAAATGCTTGTTGATCGATTGACTTGCATTGGTAGGAGTAAATTTCTTACTTGGTAATATCAATGAAATAATAGGTTCAGTACTTATGTATGCCTCTCTCTAATTTGAGAAGAAAGAGAACATTAACAGTAGAATGGCTTAGAGGCTATCAAAGCTAACCCCCTCATTTTCCTGATGAAAAACTGAGGCACAAGGAAGTTATGTGACATAACCTAGATCATGTCAATATCCATGGAGGGACTTGAACACAGTTCTTCCTGGCAAGTCCAGTGCCATATTCACTGTGCCATGTTTCAGTGATTTACTTGCAGGAATTACACTAAGCCCTTGTAGATATCATGTTCTTCAACAGAATGACTCACAAAAACTTTACCCATTACTTTGCAGCATTATTTTGTATCACAATCTTTTCAATAGTAACTATTAATTATTAAGAAATAGCAGTGAATATAGGGCATGCATAAAGAACCAACTTATTTTTATTTTGCAAAAACATTTTTCTAAAACTCCAATTATGTATATGTTTTTTCTGTTGCCTTTTTAGGTAGCTTCTTTAGCTGGACCCGGAGGACAAGTTGAAATAGAACAAAATTTTCTTAACAATAAATTGAAGACCATCACAGCTTATTTTGGTGACTTGATCCGAGGAACAGCATCTGAAATACCTACTAAAAATGACTTAAAAGAAGGACACATAGAGTAGTAACTAGATTATCATTCATGCCAGGAGACTTCCATTTTATTCTTCTGTCCATCATGGACTCTGGCAACCGAGAGTCTATTTATTATGAGATAAAATAACTTAGTAAATACTAAGAATTCATTGGAATCTTGAACTTCTTAATGTAAAAGAAGGTCAGTTTTGCCTGTGTGCTTCACAGGAGTATATTTAGAGTTTATGTTTAAGCTTTTTTTGTCTGCTTTTATTTAGCAGCCTATTGTTTTTCTTTAAGCAGTATTTTAAATGCAGTGTTAAAAGCTGGGTTTTTTCTTTTTTTTTTTTACTGCAGGGTTTTTGTTTTAAGTTGTGGGGTGTTAATTACTTTGAACAGAAAAAACAGGTTTTATTAATTTAAATTGTATCAAGCTGACCATTCGTAAGCAAGTAAAAATTATCTTTAAGTCAGCTGGATAAAGTTTAAAATTTTGGTGGGGGGAAGGGAGAACATTTTAAATGATGAAAGTACTATTGCTGTATTCTAATATTTGAATGTCAACTTTTCAAACACCTTCCAGTTATAAAATAAAACAAACCAACAACAGAGCAATTGTTCTTTTCTGTTAATTTCTTGTGGTAAAACAAATGCAGGAAAAAATGTTGGTCTTCATAAAAAATCAGTAAGCAAAGAAGACTTAATAATGAGCAACGAATGGTTTGTAAAATACTACAGCAAAGAATAAATAAAAGCAATTATTATATGGTAAATAAGTAAGTGGTGCTCAGTCAGCAACCATTTATAATTAGCTTACTAAGTGCCAGGTTTTGTGACAATTTCTAGGGCTACCAAGAAAGACCAAATTATTAGTCCCTGCAGTTAGGTAGCCGATTATAATGGAGAAGACATAATTGTACATACAAGATAAAGATGTATATGTACACAAAAACAGAGAAAGGCTACCTTAGAAGGTGAGTTCTGGACAAAGTTCAGAAAAACAACATGGAGGTGAGAAAAATTCCAGGCCTAAGAGTCAAAAGAGAAAGTTTCATATACAAGGAACATGTGGGCTAGTGTAACTGGGTCACAAAGTGCATGGAGAGAAATAAGACAAAAAGGGAGTTAGCAGGCTGTAAAGAGCTTTAGATTCCAAATAGGGGTCTTTTATGTTTGGATCTGGAGGTAACAGCCATGGAGTGGGAAGAAAGAGGCAAGATGATTCATTAGAGAGCTGTTTATTACAATAGTCCAGGAGCAACGAGGGCCCAAACCAGGGTGGTAGTTCTGAGAATGAGGACGTAGATGTTGTAAAAGTTAAAACTGACAAAATTTGGCTGCAGATTGGCTTTGTGAGGTAAGGAGTCAAGAATGAAATTGAGGCTATGAGTATGGGTGATAAGGTCCCCATGAAAAAAATATGGGAATTTGGAAGAGGAGAGGCAAGCCTGCTGTGTGCCAGGCACTGCTAATCACTGGGGAAATGAAGGATGACAAAAAAAAAATAGTGCCTACTTCCAAGGAACTTGCATTCCAACGGGAAAGAGAGTAGCAAACAACTAAGATAATAGAATAAATTGTTGATAATCACAGTAGATTAAGGGCAATCAGGAATGATTTCCTATCTAAAATGTGTAAAAGAATTCCGGGAATGGGAAACAACTGGCCAAAATGTGTAATAAGAGTCTTGTTCAAGGAGTAACAAGTTCAGTGTCACTAGTTTGCAGTGTACTTGGAGGGAATTAAGATGTAAGAAGACTGGAAGACATGAAACCTGGTTACAAAGGGTTTACAAGCCAAATAGGATTTCATATTTCTTATCTGGCCCTCAACAATCATGTGAGGTAGGTCCTTCCTGGCCTCTCTGGACTAGTTTGTTATGTCCTTCCTAAAATGTGATACCCAGAACTGGATGCATTACTTCAGGGGTAAACTGATAGTGCCAGAATCATCTCTCTCTCTGAACACTATGCATCTAGGGTGGCCTAAGATTGAATTCAATTTTTTTTTTTTGCTGTGACATATTAACACTTGACTTATTGAGTTTGTAGTTCACTAATACCTCCATACCTTTTCACTTTGCTATAATTCATTGATTTAAAAAGTGTTGACCAGTATAGGGCCAAAAATAGGTCTTTGGAGCTTTCCTCCCTTCAGAGGAGAAATTAGCATCATGCTATCAAAGTAAAAATGAAGTTCAAAATGAAAAAGAGATAAGCAATAAATGATATTATGCTGAAGTGAACCCTAGACAGCAAAACAATTATTAGTTACAAATATGCTTTAAATGTCTGACATCCAAATTCATGAAAAAATTGACCTTCAAGAAAACAGACGACACAATAGTGACAGGAGACAGTATCCCTCTATCAATTTTAGGTAAGTCTAACAGGAAGAAAAAAGACAAAACGCTGAACTGAAAAAATGTCTAGAGGAACTAGTACTAAAAGACACAGCATCTGACAAATGAGAACAAAGACTATATACATATTTCTCTGTAGAAATGGAGCTTTGGGGGGTCGGGGAGTGCAGCTAGGTGGAGCAATGAATAGAGTAGCCCTGGAGTCAGGAGGACCTGAGTTCAAATTCAACCTCAGACACTTAAGATTTACTAGCTGTGTGATCTTGAGCAAGTCACTTAATCCCAATTGCCTTCCCTTCCCCCAAACAAAAAAAAATGGAGCTTTTACAAAAAAAATTATATCCTAGGGCACATGTAAATGGAAACAAATGTAAAAAGGCAGAAACAGTCAATACATACTTTACACACCATAATACAATAAAAGTAGGTTTTTTTGCATTCGGGGACCACAAATAAAAGATAGAGACACAAATGGAGACCTAACAATGAAATCTTAAATAATGAGTATGTCAGAAAAACAAATCATAGAAATGATATCTAGTAAAAGAATGAGGGGCAGCTAGGTGATGCAGTGGATATAGTGGCAGGCCTGGAGTCAGGAAAACTAATATTCCTGAGTTCATATCTGGACTCAGATACTTGCTGTTGTTACCATGGGCAGGTCAGTTAATTCTGCCTCAGTTTCCTCATTTTCAAAATGAGCTGGAGAAGGAAATGGCCAGCCACTCTGATGTCTTTGCCAAGAAAACCCCAAATTGGGTCACAGTCAAATACAACTGAAAAATGTACTGAACAACAGCAATAAAAATGAAAAAGATGAAACAACACTACTTAAATATCTAGGGTGCAGATGCAGCTAATGCATACATTAATAAAATAGAAAAAGAGGATTGATGCATTGATTATGAATTTTTTTAAATTATAAAATCAAACCTAAAATAAATTCAAAAGAGATATTAAATCAGATGGGAATAGATAAGTTGGCAACAAAAAAACAACATAGAAATGATAAAACCAAAACCTAGTTCTTTAAAAAGACTAATAAAATTTATAAACCCTTACCTAACCTTACTAAAAGGAAGGCAGAAAATCAAGCCAATGGAACAGCGAAGGAGTAAGGAGAAATCTCAAGGAAAAAACAGAAATAAAAAGAATAATCAGAACATACTGTGCTCGGTTATATGCTAACAAAACAACATACAAGAAATAGAGTAATACCTTCAAAAAGTATAAAATACGTAAATGTGATCAGAAGACCAGATAGAAATCTTAAGCCAATCTTAGAAAAGAAAATAGATGTAGATATAAAGGAACTACCAAAGGGGAGTTGGAGTTCCCCAAAGAGGGGGAAGAGAGGAAGGAAGAAACCTTTTAGTTTCAATAGTTGAACAGAATTCTATCAAATGTTTAGGCCAGTTAGTATCCATGCTTCACAAGTTATTCCCAAAAATTGAGAAAGAACCACACCAGAATTATTTTATGAGACAAATCTGGCCCAGATACCTAAACCTGGGAAAGAAGACACATAAAGAAAACGTTTTATAGGCCAATACCATTAATAAATGTTGACGTGGGGGGTGGAGTCAAGATGGCGGCATAGAAGCAGCCAGGTTCCACAGCTCCCACACAGCCACCCTAAACACCCATAAAATATGACTGAACAAATTCTAGGGCTCTCAAACAAAAATACAGAAAACACATCTCTTGCTGAAGGCAGCTCGGCAGCAGGGGATCATCGCAGCAGGATGGGAGCCAAGGCCAGCCTAGCCGGAAACCGAAAGGCCAGGCCTCAGGGCGGTCAGGAGGAGCTGAGCTGCAGCCAGTCTACAAGAGAGAAGATCTACTGCACCTCCAGCCACTCCACATCTACCAAGACATGAAAAATAAGGATTAGACAAAGGCAGCTTGGCAGGAGGAGCTCATCATGCAGGCCAGGAGCCGAGGCCAGCCCAGCCCAAAACTGAAACCACGGCCAGGCCCTAGGGCGCTCGGGTGAGCAGAGCCTCCCAAGCAGCATGAGTCTACTTCAGAGAAGCAGACATCTACAGCACCTGGACGAAATCTTCACATCTACTAAGCCAGGATTAGAGGTCAGTGAAAGTGAGTGAAGCTTTCAAGCTAAATTTGGGGGAGGAAAAGCAGTTCAGCCAATCTACCCCCAGGGCAAGGAAGCAGTGGGGGAAGGACAGGAACTGGGATTAAAGGCAAGGAGCTGGGATTAAAACCAAGAATCAACTACGCAGCAAAATTGAGCATATTATTCCAGGGGAAAATATGGTCATTCAATGAGGTGGAGGACTTTCAAGCATTCTTGCTGAAAAAAACAGAACTGAACAGAAAATTTGACAATCAAACACAAGAAGCATGAGAAGGTAAATATGGGAAAGAAATCATAAGGAACTTATCAAATTTAAATTATTTATATGCCAATATGGAAAAACGATAATAGTAACTTATGA
>JAQQSW010003277.1:0-14732 GCA_028646575.1 Pseudocheirus occidentalis | reverse complement strand
GCAGGGCAATTGGGGTTAAGTGACTTGCTCAAGGTCACACAGCTAGTAAGTGTTAAGTGTCTAAGGCTGGATTTGAACCCAGGTTCTTCTAACTCCACGGTGCTCCATTCACTTTGCCACCTAGCCACCCAAATTAGTATCACTTTAAAAAGAGAAAAGGAAAGGAACCCACAAAACTGGAAGAAAAGACACACAGAAGCTAACTTACAACTCTGTTCATTCACAGTGCTTATACTTAAATCATAATGGGAGAAAGGAATAAAGGCAGAACTGTGTCAGTGTTTTTAAATAATTTCATAACAATCCAGATGATACTTCTGGCTTCTCCTCAGGTGTTATGGCAGTGAATCTGGAAAAGACATAGGTTTGCTCATGTTCATTTAATCACCAAAGGACTAAAGATGGTCTGCATTTTTGTTCTGTAAAATGTTTCCTAGACTGTCCATTAAATGCAAACAAAAAAGGAAGAGGTCTTGACAGTGATGCATGCACACTTGATGCTGAGATTGAATTTAAATATTTTCCATGGCATGTGGCCTAGTGGCTGTTTCTGTGGCTTGGGTTTCTTTGCTCTTCCAGTGCTTGACTGCATCATTTGCTAATGGATCTTCTGGACTGGGAGCACTTAACAAAGCTTGGATTCAGAGCAGTGCCGTATGTATGTATCTGCAACAGTGAAGACCATTTGTCTTTTGAAATACTACACATATTCTTCCCAACTTGTTTACATTAGAGTGATAAATTTTGGTCATGAAATGTACTTTAGGAGCTGCTGTTGGGTATTCTTTTGGAAGAAATAGTTCAAATTTAAAAGCTCCTTCCTTGAAAGAGGAATTTTATGGACCTGTGAAACCACATGAAAATGCTTTTATCTGCTTCTACTTTTACCTCAGGAACTGGTTTTTCCAGTAAACGCTGGGCGTTCTTAATAATCCTTCAGGATAGCTCAGTTATCTTGTCTGATCTGGAATTCATCCTTGGAGTCTCATCTCCAGCTTCGCTTGCATCATGAATGAGTTGGATGGTGATGCTCTTGACAGTTATAGGAAAGTTCAGAAGAGGGGAGAGTTTGGGGAAAAGATAAATTTGGTTTTGAACATGTTGAGTTTGAGATATTTAAGGGACGGCCATTTCATCCATTTCAAGATGTTTAAAAGGAGGTGGTGATATGAGATTATAATTTAGGAGAAAGACTGGGGTTGAATATATAGATCTGAGGGGTCTTCTATATAAAGGTTAGAACCATGGGAATTGATGAGATAAGAGCTTTGACGATGTTCACCATTTTTTTTTTGGTAAATAGTAATTTTTTCCTAATTATATGTAAAGATAGTTTTCAACATTCATTTTTTGTAAGATTTGAGTTTCAAATTTTTCTCCCTGTCTTCCTCCCATCCTCCCTCCCCAAGATAGCAAGCAGTCTAATATAAATTATACATGTGCAAACATATAAACGTACTACCACATTAGTCATGTAGTAAAAGAAGAAACAGAACAAAAGGGAAAGCCATTAAAAAAACAACAAAAGTGAAAATAGCATGCTTTGATCTGCATATAGACTCCATATTTTTTTCTCTGGATGTGGATAGCATTTTCTATCATGAGTCTTTTGGAATTGTCTCATATCATTGTATTGCTGAGAGGAGGTAAGTCAGTCACAGTTGATCATCACACAGTGTTGCTGTTGCTGCGTCCAGTGCTCTCCTGGGTTCTGCATACTTCACTCAGCATCAGTTCATATACGTCTTTCCAGGTTTTTATGAAATCTGCCTGCTCCTCATTTCTTATAGCACAATAGTAATCCTTTACATTCATATGCCACAGCTTGTTCAGCCATTCCCCAATTGATGGGCATCCCCTCAGTTTCTAATTCTTTACCACCACAAAAAGAGCTTCTATAAGTATTTTTGTATAAGTAGGTGCTTTTCCCTTTTTTATAGTCTCTTTGGGTTATTGGCCTAGTAGTGGTATTGATGGATCAAAGGGCATGTACAGTTTTATAGTCCTTTGGGCCTAGTTCCAAATTGGGGGTGCTCACTGTTAATGAGCATGGGGGGTATGGAGAGCCAGCAAAGGAGACTAAGAGGGAATGGGAAGGTAAGGCAGACAGTCAGGAAAGAGCAGCATCGTGAGACCAGACCAAGAGAGGGGTACAGAGGAGATGACATGGAGGCTGGCAGACCCGTGTGACTGAGAGGGTGGCAGTGTCCTCCACTACAGTAACAAAGTGGGAGGCTCAGTTTTGAACATGTTGGTTTGAGGTGCCTGTGGGACGTCCAGTCAGGTGTCTAATAGTAAGTGCTCAGGGTCTGAGATGACAAATGACCAGGTTTAGTTTTGAAGGTCATCTTTCTAAAGGTCCTTGTGAGGATCAGGAGATGCTAGTGCCTGGCTCATAATAAGTGCGCTGTAAACATTAGCCATTGTCATCATCTGCACAGAAATGACAAAATACTTTCTCTAGTATTTCCTTCAGTGATCCTTCACTGCCTCACTTGTCTCCTCCATCCTCCAAGAAGCACCTTCTGCTCTGAACCTGCTCTGATCTCTTCCTTCTTTGAATTTCTATCTTTAGCAGCTGCATGGCCTGGATTTTCTGGGACAGACCTAATTCCAAAAAGAAAGTGTGCTTTTAGTGAGCCTTTTGCAAGAGGAAGATCCTTTGTCAGGTTCCACGTCCCAATTTTTTGGTTTTGGAAAATGTGGTTATTTTACCTGCTACACTCCTATTCACCATCATGCAATTGTTCTCCAGTTATTTCATGTATACTAGTTTTATCTTTTCAAATTTTCAACTCCTTAAGCATGGAAACTGTGGCTTATGTTTTTCTTATAATGCTCATAGTAGTGTGCACAGTTCTGAGGACTTGAGGGGTTCAGTAAATACTTTTTGAATGATGATAAAGACAAAGTAACACAACTTAAAATAACATAACAAATATGAAAGAGCAGAAGAAGGGCGTCTAGGTGGCGCAGTGAATAGAGCACCAGCCCTGGAGTCAGGAGGACCTGAGTTCAAATCCGCCCTCAGACACTTAACACAAAAACTAGCCGTGTGACCTTGGGCAAGTCACTTAACCCCAACTGCCCTCCAAAAAGCAAAAAGGAAAAAAAAAGAAAAAAAAAAAAGAAAGAGCAGAAGAGTCCAAGTCCCAGTTCAAGTGGGCAAGGCCTTGAAGCTCTGGGAAATGGGAATAAGACATCTGTTAGCTGTCTCACAGTTTTTGGGGGAGGAAACACTTTTCACACTAACAAGTTGTATATAAATGTGCAAGCATAATAGGGAGGGTTGGAATAGAATGGAGTGAAAAGAAAGTGACACAGGAAGGATTTAGTTGGCACAGATACACGTTGGGACAGTGTGCCCAAAGTAGCACGCAGAGTAGTGGGGGTCAAGTGGAGTGAACCTTGAGGAAGAAGCTGGCTAAATTATATCCATTGTGCCAAAATCCTCATAGGGACTCTTGTGTGGCTCCTGCATGGGAATAAGAAGAGAACCCCACAGCCTGGAACAGAGCTCAGCGGGGAGGCCCCTGCAGTGGCAAAATGCTGTTGAGACCAAAGCCAGGAGAGTCTGAGGTGGATTTGTTGCGATTCCAGAATCAGTTCCTTTCTTCAGGGGCTACCCCTGCTGTACGAATAGCGAAGAAGGTAAACAAGAAGGACAGATGTGCTGATGAGAAACTGCCCATTCTGCAGGATCAGCGGGATGTGGTGACATTAGACAGTAAGTTGGGATAAGTAAAGCAGGGATGGGGTGGAGGGATGGGGTTGACATTCATCTCTTGGAACTCTGTTTCCTGAATATTTACTCTCTTTTCTTTTCTTCTCCCTTGTCTCTCCTCTCTCTTTCTCCTTTCCTTTCCTCTCCTCTCACCCCCTTCCATCAGCCTCACCCCATCCTCTGGGCTCCACAGCGCCTCTGACTGCTGTAGACAATTCTCCCTTTTCTTGCTCCAAACTCTCAGTTTGTTAATTTGCATTATAGTCTCTTCTCAGCCTTGACTTCTTGGGGAAGGGCTGGGGATCCTCATGTTTGTTTGTTTTTTGTCTTGTCAGAGCTTCCAGATTTACCCCCAGCTCTAGTCCCTGCTCCTCCAAAAAGGGCCAGGCCAAGTCCACGCTTCACAATACCTGAGGACCAGGACCCTGAGGAAAGGCTAGATCAGCATGACCAGCACATCACAGCTGTTTTCACTAAAATTATTGTACGTCTTGCCCCTACCTTGGTTGGGGAAAAAAATGTAGCCTGGGCCAATGCTAGAAGTACTTTAGTTCTCCTTGTTAGAGGAAGGGAGGGAGAATCATTTAAAGAAGTTTATATTCTTTTCTCCTGTCAGGCAGGATACAGGTAGGTATCCCTCTATTTGTAAGGGTGAGAATTTGCTTCTCATCTGTAGACCTGCTTTTCAGTGGAATCAGAGATCACTAGTGTAGACATTACTAATCTCTTTGGTATATTTTGTTTTGCTTCCTCAGGAACGTGATACCAGTGCAGTGGCTGTGACCATGCCTCTTCCCAGTGGAGTGGCTTTCCCCCGTGTTTTCCATCGCTCACAGAAAGGCACCCAGGTAAACAAAAGTGGGATCTCAGGCAAAACGTGAGAATAGGTAGATGAGATAGTTCAACCTTTATGGGAAGCTAGGAAGACCTTTCTTCAGACTGCCCTCCCTTCTCTAAGGGCTTTAGTTGTGGTCCTCCAAGGTTAAGTATGACTTCTTATACTTTTTCCTAGGGACACCTTAGTGGAAGCATGATAGTCACTGTTAACTGAGCTTTTGTTCCCTGCTTCCCAGGGGAAAACAGCAGCATCTGGAAAGAGAAGCATTTTTGCCCAGGAGATTGCAGCAAGGAGGAAGGCTGAGGCAAAGAGCACACAGATAGAGATGTCCATATCTACCCAGGGCCAACAGGAAGGTGAGTTTCAGTCTATGAAGCTCTTTAGGATGAGAACTTTCAAGGATATTTTTGTGGTTATACTTTTTTCCCTTTCCATTTGGAAAGTGCTTTGGGACCATCCATTGTGGCATATGCCTGTAATCCTTACTATTGGGGTGGCTGAGTCAGATGGATCACTTGAGTTTGGGAGTTCTGAGCTCTAATAGGGCCACACCACATCAGGTTTCTGCTCTAAGTTGACACAGATATGCTGTATACTGGGAGCAGAGGGCCACCAGGCTACTTAAGGAGGAGTAACTTTGCCCAGGTCAGAAAAACAGCCCTGGGACAGGGATTGGATCTCAGTAGGAACTGTCTCTTAAACTCCTATGCATGAGGGAGATAATAACTCTGGGCATGGATTCAGTTTTGGGTTGTAAAGGAGAAGAGGCAAGAAATTATCTGAATATTGGGGAACACTAAGGGAATAAGTGAACCTCTTTCAAAAATTGTAATCACAGTGATATGAGAGAAGCCTTCCTTAATTCCCCGAACTGCTGGCAGCTGTCTGGGGTCAGATTGCAGCCCAAAAGGTAGGGGGGAGACCTCCAGAAACAGGTTGAGCTGAGAGCTAGTCAGTGTGGCTGAGTGAAGGGGCAGCTGGACATGGGAAGACAGAGTGAGACAATGGAAAGTGAAGTCAGCCTGTTATGCCAGTGTAAACACAATAAGATAAAGCCGAGTGCTGCGTCAATGATTCTGATGCAGAGCGCCTCAGAAGACGGGCATGGAACAGTTGGTGGTGGTGTTGGATTTCCCAAACTGTTTTTCTTTTCTTTTTAGATCTTTGCCACAGGGCAAGGCTTGCTGCAGTTTGTACCCCTTGAAAGAGGGGTAAAGATTCAAAAATGAATAGGATTTGAAGTCAAAAGGCATCAGTTAATTTTTTTTTTTTAAAGAAAGAAATGTGTACTGGACTTGGAAGAGGCAGAGACCTGGGTTGAAATCTTACCTGTGGTACTGACAGCTCCATGACCCCAGGCATCACTCGGGGTCTTGGCCCCTCATTTGTGAGTTGTACCGGGTTATCGTGAGGATCCCTGGAGAGAGTCTCTAGGAGATGTTTTTTGAGCACCTTATAAACGGCAGCTACTCCTCTAGGAAGCCCTTTGTCTAATGTGATGTGTCAGGGGTGAGGGGAGAGAAGTTGCTTCTGAAAGAGAGTGAGGACCCAGCAGTCTCACAGAAGTGGGGACCTCTCAAGGCACTGAGACCATGCTAACCCTCCTTCCTCCTCCCTGGAGCCCCTCAGAGTCCCAGATCCCCCTTCTAGGCTCAGGTCAGGTGCTGCTCTTGCAGAGGACATTTTGGTTACTGTTTCTCATCTGATCCTCCACTTAGACCAATTCGTATTCACTTTACATGTATTCGTTTATATCTTGCTTCCTCCTAGTAGAGGCAAGCTCTTTGAAGGTAGGACTTGTCCTTATTTTTGTCCATGTAGCCCCATGGCCTAGAACAGTGTCTGGCACACAGTAGGCGCTCAGTAAATGCTTGTTGAAGGGAATTGAGCCAGCAACCTTTTTCAGGCTCCCTGACAGCTGAGGTACTGGGACTTAGGGAGCAGGGCTTGTGTGTTCCAGGGACTGGCAAGGATTCCCAGGGGCCCCAGCTCATCACCGGAGAGGGCCTCCAAAGTCAGCATGCTAAACGTGAGATCCAGACCATCCACCAGGAGAACTTGGCAAAGCTGCACGCCTTGGGCCCAGAGGAGATCCTTCAGGAGCAACAGAAGCTGCTGGCCCAACTAGGTAGGGCCCTCTTAGCAAGAGCTTTCCTGGAAACTTAGCTTCCATAATGTTGAAAGAGTGGCCACATTGCTTAGTGGGGAGGAAGTGATAAGGACATTCATCCTCCTAACGATGCCTTCTTCCATAAAGCTCTTTTCTTTGTCCCTGCTAATGAGCTGTGCAGGATTGGTGGCTGAATGGGGAAGGGAAAGGGAGCACACCTCATACAAGAAAGCTGGGGCTGCGACTATGTGGAGAATGATTGGAGAATGATCATATTCTCGGCACTCATGGGTAGAAACACAAGAGACCCTGTCATGTAGGAGAAGTCAGCCTGGGACGGTGTGCTCTCTTCATTCTCCCTACCTGCCCTTCCCTGTGCCTCCCAGATCCCAGCTTGATTGCTTTCCTGAAGTCTCGACGTAACCGCAATGGTCAGGTGGGAGTAGAAAGTATGGAAGAACAGAAGGTGGGGACTGATGTTCGTGAGATCCCCGAAGAGGAGCCCATGAGACCACCCCCTCCCACTGGGTACAAGTGGAAACAGCCGGAGCTGGCCACCCCAGGTTTGGAGGAGTAAGGGAGAGAGCACCCCCTGTCCCAAGCCTGTTAGAGGTGCAGAAAGAAAAAATGCCAGTCCTGGGTGTCCAGCCCCAACCCCACCCCATAATGTCTTTAGTGAGTGTGCATGTTCTTCTCTGCTTTGCCTCTTGCTAGGTCTCTTCTGCTTTGCTCTCTAGTTTCTTGGGAAGATTCACCACACATCACTAACCAGGGATGCATTCTTTGGGATGTCTTTAATCCCCCTTAGAGCTGGATGCCTGGACTGCTTCCATTCCTGGCGTCCCTTCAGCTCTTACTTTGGGTGGGGGTGGGGAAAGGATGTTGCCATCATGAGCCTGCCTTGGATCTGTGCATGTATGCTAGACCAGAAGCAGAGGGGCCAATGGGAACAATCATTTTCCAGGAACAGGATGATTTCATTAGTGATTAACAAAAGAACAAATCTAATTACTGGCGCTGGGAACCTCCTGCCCCTAGCACAGCTCAAGGGCAGCTGGGCAGGACTGGCAGGAGGTTGAGGGATGAAGAGAAGACAGAAATTATGTCTTTGTGGGTTTGGGAGTGGAGGAGGGGAGTGACTGTCCTGTGCCTATAAGGTACAATTTCTTCCTTTCCTACTACCCCAAACCCCAGTACACACATGGTGTCCACATTGTATTCTGACTCTTGGGCAGGGATTTGGATTATTTGGCACAGGGAGAATGAGAGCCATGCCTTCTTAAAGGATTGTTAGATCTCTGCTTAGAGTAAGGTCAGCAAGAAGTGCTGATCAGCCCAGTGTTTGCTCTCCTGTGAGGCAGTCTCGGGGTCCCTAGGGCTCCAAAACAGTGAGACCAGTGGCCAGCAGTAGCTGTCTGGATCTGAGTTGGGAGACTGGTTGTAGTAACTCCCAGTTTTTGATTCAGTCCCCTCGAGTAAGGTAAAAACCTTAGAGTCTGGGCCCCAGGACTTTAAAGAGATGATCTAACCCTGTGCTCCTCTCCAGCTCCAGAATTGCCTGTGACCCCTCACAAGGGGTGGCTTCACATGGATTCTGTGGAGTTGGAGAAGCTTCAGTGGACCCAGGATCTTCCTCCACTGCGGCAACAGAAAACCCAGGAGGTGAGGAGGGTGGGCCCAAGAGGCTTCTCAAGGAGGTAAGACTGTGGTGACAATTTCTGCTGCCTCTTGGCAAGAGGTTAGTTTCTTGTTTCTTCTCCTGTCACCACCCTGACTTGGACCTCTAGCCTAGAAGAGGAGTTTGAGCCCTAATTTATTAAGAGGATGAAGGTGGAGGATTAGAATGTATTAAGTGTGAGAAGGAGGAAGAGGAAGAAGAGGAAGAGGGTGCTGGTACCTAGGGCCACAACCTTTTCTTTCTCCTTCCTTCCTTCCTTCCTTCCTTCCTTCCTTCCTTCCTTCCTTCCTTCCTTCCTTCCTTCCTTTTTCATCAGGGGATGCAGCAGGCACGTTTCAGTCTCCAGGGAGAGCTGCTGGCCCCTGATGCTGACCTGCCCACTCATCTAGGCCTGCATCATCACGGCGAAGAGGCAGAGGTAAAGCCTGCACCCAGGGATGTGGAGCCATGGGAACTATGCTGGTGGTGCGTCTGAGGGAGCCTTGCCAAGGGTTTTTAACATTGATAGTGTAGGGGAAAGCACCCTCTGGTTCTTTGCCATCATGGAGCAAGGTTTGCCAAAACGCCCCAGGCTGGGCCTGAGCATCCATCTCATCAACTCATTTCCTCCCAGAGAGCAGGATACTCACTTCAAGAGATATTCTATCTGGCCCGAAGCCAGATCTCCCAGCAGAGAGCCCTGGCCCTGCAGGTGCTGGCCCGGATCATCTCTAAAGTGAGTGGGCCTTCTCTCCCTCCCTCTGCTTCCTCCTTTCTCTCTCAGTTTTTTCTCTCCCTAGTATGCCACCTCTTTTTATCCTACCTCACTAATTCAGAAAAATTCCCTCATGTGAGCTAGCTTGAGAAATGAGGGGAGCAGAGCCCAGTGTGCTGAATGGAAAGACTGAAGACCCGTTGAGGTCATTGTTCTGTCTGAGAATTCTGACCTTCCTAATCCTTTCCAGGCCCAGGGAGGTGAATTTGGGAGTCAGCTGACAGACAGCGTCCTGCGCCTCCTGTTGGATGCTGGCTTCCTCTTCTTGCTTCGTTTTTCACTGGATGATAGTGTGGACAGTGTTATTGCAGCTGCTGTGTGGGCACTACGGGCCCTTTTGGTGGCCCCTGGAGATGAGGTAACCTTTGCTTATAGGAACACTTCCTCCTCGCTTGATAGAGGTGCAAAGGGAAGAGTCAGATCCAGGTGATGGGTAGCAAGGAGATACACGTGTTTCCATCTCCTCTTGTAGTCTTTGGGGTGAAGAGCTGGGTGGAGCTCCTCCATCATGTCAGTGGGACAGAATTCTTTCTATAATGGATTTGCCTCCTTCCAGGTTCCCTGCCTTGTCCTTCCCTTTCTTTGTAGGTACTCCTGTATACAGTAGTCATTGGGTGCAGGGGTCCCTGGGAGGCACAGGACAGTAGCCTTGCTCCGGAGCCCAGATTAGAAGAACTGCTCTCATCTCCAGACACTTCCTCTTCTGGCAGGAACTCCTGGATAACACCTTCTCCTGGTATCAAGGAGCAGCTGTATTTCCCTTGATGCCATGCCAAGAAGAAGAGGAGGAGGATGAAGAAACCCCAGCAGAAAAAGCAAGAAAGAAGAACCCCCAAGAGACCCACCCCCCACCAGATCTGGCCCGACACGATGTCATCAAGGTACGGATGATGGGGGCCAGCCGGGGTCGGTGCAAACAGTAGGCCTGAGGATCTAGAGGTGCATGCGTCAGTACAGGGCTGAGGAGATGGATGTCTCCAGGGTGTAGGAAGCTTTGGCCACTGTGAATGACTGTTTTATTCAGTATTTCTGTCTCCTTTGACCCCACCAAGGGTCTTCTGGCTACTCAGCTGCTGCCTAGACTTCGATACCTACTTGAGGTGACCTACCCTTCACCCACTGTGGTCCAGGACATTCTTGCTGTGCTTATCCGAGTGGCAAGGCACTCTCTAGAGTCTGCCACAAAGGTAATAAAAAGGTAGGGGGCGAAGGGGGCTAAAGTGGAGAATGTAATCAGAATCTGTACCTTCATTCCCAGCATCTTGGTTTTCCTTTCTCTAGGTCCTAGAGTGCCCTCGGCTGATAGATACCCTGGTCCGAGAGTTCTTGCCTTCAAGCTGGTCACCTGTGGGAGAAGGACCAATTTCTCGCCTCCATGGTGTGCCCTGTGCTGCTGCCATGAAGCTGCTCCGTGTCCTGGCATCAGCTGGCAGGAATATTTCTGCCCGTCTGGTAAGCAAGGCATGAAGGCCAAAGCTTGGAATAGACAGTAGGGAATGGGTTGCTGAAAAAACAAGACTGAGAAAGCCTATCTGATTGTAACAACTAAAATGTAAGAGTCATCCCTGTCTTTTAAACCTGATTTAAACAGATCTTGTGTTGTCTCTTCTTTCTCTCTGCTCTCTTCCTACTCTACTACTTAGAAAACCTGAAAAGTTCCACTGAGTAGGAACCATTTTGAGTAGATTCTAAAGCTTTTCTCAGGCCCACCCATATTCTGATTGTCAAAATTCTTGTGTTTCAGTCTAACTACATTAGATGTAAGAGGCAACTTACAGGAAGACCACTGGTGCTCTTTCTGGTGGGTACCTTGTGGGCTTACAGAGTCCTAGGCCAGAAGGGAGCAGGCCCTTCTTATTTTTTCAGATAAGTTTTATTAATGTCTTCTGTTTTTTCAGTCATCATAGTTATCCCCAGTATCCTTCCTCCTCCTCCTCCTCCTCCTCCTCCTCCTCCTCCTCCTCCCCCTCCTCCTCTCAGAGGGCCATCCAATATGAGTTTTTTTTTTATTCAGCACAGTTAATCAGTACATTGTAAAAGGCCCAAAATGTGCTGTGTCTAACACCTGTGGACCTGTTTGAGCGTGTTCTCTCTAATCTTTTCAAATCCTGCTTAATCTCTATAATTTTGTTATGCTCACTTTTGATTTTTTGGTCTGTTCTTTCCCTTTACTTTGTGTATTCTGTGTCACTGTATGTTGTTTTCTTGGCTCTTCTTACTTCTCTCTTCATTAGTTTATGTAGATCTTTCCATATGTCTCTGTATTCATCACACTCATCATTTCTTATAGCACAGTAACATTCACGTACCACAGTTTGTTTAGCCATCTACCAGCCGATGATCATCTGTTTTGTTTCCAGTTCTTTGCTGTTGAGTCAGGCACACATAAATAGATACTCGTTTCTCACCTGGAGCTAGAAACTTTTGTCTTCATCAAGTTCTGACAGCATTCTTCCTTTGCTATTGACTCCTTTGCATAGGTCTTTATACTCTCCATACATAGTGCTTTATATATAATAGGAGCCCTAAATATGTGAATGAATGGAAGAATTAATTAATTCTTGTCCCTTACATCTGAAATGTCACACCAGAGTAGAGAAAGGAAAGGTCAAGGCTCTCCTTTGGACCTGGAGAGAAAATCCATGAAATTAAGGTTTTTGCCCTATTTGAGCAAATGTTGTATTCCCCTGAATACAAGCAGTGTGTAGTCCAGTGATGTGGAGGAATTGGAGTTCTGATCTGCCTTCTGGTCTCTGGGTGCTCTTTCCTAGATGAGTGGTTTTGATCTTCGAAGTCGCCTATGTCGCTTTGTATCTGAGGCCCCCCAGGAGTTGGCCATGCCCATCCAGGAGGCTGAGCAACTGAATACTGAGTCCTTTAGGCTCTGGGCAGTAGCTGCTACCTATGGTCAGGGTGGAGACCTTTACAGGTGAGAAGGGATTTGAAAAATATTCTGCTTCAGGCAGAGAGCATCTTCTTTGGCTATTCCGATACACATCTGGCATGAATAGTGGGGACCCCAGCCAGTTTCTCTGTCTGTGCCATGCTCAAGTATTGCCTAGAGGGTATGAATAAAATTTGGGGAAGCTATTTGCCTATGTATGGCAGGGATCATGGAAATTAAAACTGGGAAAGGTAGAGATTGGCTAGGTAGTGTAGTGGATAGGAAGACCTGAATTAAAATCCAGCCTTGGACACCTTCACCTCCTTTTGACTCAATTTCCCCACCTGTAAAATGGGGATAATAACAGCACCTACCTTGCAGAACTATTGTGAGGATCAAGAGATAATCTTTGTAAAGTGCTTAACCTACCTTGAAGCACTTTACAAATGTTAGCTAGCTATTGTTGTTGGTTTCATCCCCCTTTTACAGGTGAGGAAAGGGAGTCCCAGAGAAGTGAAATAACTTCTTCTAGTCCCTCAGGAGAGCCAGGATTTGAACCAGGTCTCCTGACTCCAAAACCAAAACTCTGCACTTCAAAGATCTTGCCCTGGGGCCACCCCTGCATGTGATCTGTGGGTACAGTATCCCAGCATGAAGGGATGCTGCCTTTTTAAATTTGTTTTGTCAGGTCAGATTGAAGGGAAGCCTTGGGAAAGAAGTCACAGAAAGGATATGTACAACCTGAGGGGTATGGTCCTCTGTTGGTGGTGCCCTCTCTTCTCTCCAGTTGATTCCTACCCTTCTTCAGGGACAGTTTAAGACCCATCTACTTCATGAAGTCTTCCTTTGTGTCCCTCTCTCCCTCCCTCCTTTGAACTCCTTCGGAGCTTACTCTCTACCACTCATCTGGTACTTAATCTGTGCTGGAGTGATTACACCTCATGTCCCTCCAGCTGGATAGCAAACCTTTTGAAAGCAAATGTTGGGTGTTTTGCCAGTTTGTATTTCTAGAATTTAGCACAGGGCCTTTCACACAATAGGCATTTGATAAATATTGGATGGTGTCTTCTCACCATTTTTTCTTTTACAGAGAACTCTACCCAGTGCTGATTCAGGCCCTTCAGGCCCTGCCCCAGGAGTTGAGCATCCAGCCTCACAGCCCACTGGCCATGCTTCGAATCTCAGCCTTAATCACCTTACTCACCCGATTGACTCAGGCATCTAGTAGCAGCAACACAGAGCCCCGTGCCCCAGCCAGCAAGTGAGTCTCCTCCTGTGAGCCTGCTCCAGCTGTGGTTCCTATGACCCGGTGCTGTCCCCAGTGCATTGTCTCAGGGAATTTATGGCTCCACACTGAAGCTGCTTCCCTCCAATGTTTCCAGATTCCTGGAGCACTTGAGTAGAGATGAGGAAGAAGAGAACTATAAGCCCTTACTTTCCACCTATTCCTTTTGTCCTTGCAGTAAACCTACTGAGTCCAGCCTGTCATCTGTCCCTCCCTCAATCACTTGGGTGCAGGTATCTGGGCTCCGCCCTCTCATAGAACCAATTCTTCATCAAGTCCTGAAGGAACTGCCCCAGCCTGACACCTGGAGGGTCCTGGCCCCACTGCCCACTGCCTGCCTGCTCTACCTAGCAGCCCACTATCAGGCCTGGAGTCAGCAGGTGAGCCCCTGCTTGTCCTGAACTCCATGTCCCACCTGTGAGTAG
Organism: Pseudocheirus occidentalis; assembly: GCA_028646575.1. NCBI lineage: Eukaryota > Metazoa > Chordata > Mammalia > Diprotodontia > Pseudocheiridae > Pseudocheirus > Pseudocheirus occidentalis. Next base: position 1,034 of record JAQQSW010003277.1, on the reverse strand, counting down.
TTCACTATTGTTTTCCCTCTTGCCTCTTCCTATCTCTGCTATACCAAGAGAACTCCAAAGGAACATGTTGGGTATTCAAGGAAGACCAGAGTCATCTTCTCAACTTCCATCTGTTTAGCCCTCACAGGCCCCATGAATGTTTGGAGCCTTGGGCCAAGAGAGGCTCCTGGATATTTCATTCTCAGGGTAAAAAGCCTGCAACTCCTCCCTACTGTATTTTGTTCTGTTGGTAGAGTAGGGTTGATTCCTGTCCTCTGCAACCAACTAATCCAAGGAGGCTAAGGGTGTAGAACTAGGGATGAAGAAGGAGCTTTGAAAACCAACCTTTCCACCGGGATTGATGACTTCCTCTGTGTTCAGCTAATTTTGGCATCTCTTGGTTCCTTCCAGCCAAAGTTGTGCCCTGGAGAGTGTCTTCAGGATGTGGAGCGACTTTCAAAGGAGTTGGTGTTGCCCCTGCTGAGCCAACCTACCTTTCAGGGCCTGTGGGATTCACTCAGGTATTGCCTGGAGCAAGGCCTCATCTCCCATGTGGTATCTCGCCTGTCTCACCTGTCCTGACTTTGAGGATAGTACAGTTCTAGAAGAATCCTGAGACCTTTTAGGAAGAAGTCTGAGTATAGGCAGATGGAACATGGCTGTATATTCACTGTGCCCCCAGATACTTCCTAAAGAGCTCTTACTCTCAGGAGCTGGGTGTGCTTTGTGGGGTAGGCCTAGACTTTAGGCCCTTATATGTCTCAGCAGAGCCCACATGGCCCCCAAACAGATCTTAGCCCCAAGGCCCAAGAAGAAATGGCCTTCCTTCCCAGAAGCTTCTGGTTCAGTCCCATGTCCATCCCTTCTCAAGGGAAGATGGCAGGAAAAACCAAACCAAACCCTTTCTTTTCTCATCCCTGCCTTTTCAGTTCAGTTCATTTACACATTTATTAAGCACCAAGGTGCCATGCTGGGTGCTGAGAATACAACACCAAAACACATGAGTCTCTGCTCTCAAAGAGCTTACACTCTACTGAAAGAGTAGGATAGGTGTA
>JAQQSW010003276.1:0-14732 GCA_028646575.1 Pseudocheirus occidentalis | reverse complement strand
CCTGCCTATGAATCCAGGAAGCTGGACCACTGGAATTTGGAAGCCAGCCTCAAGCCAAGATGAAAAGACCTCTCCTTGTATACTTAATGCTGACTGTCAAGATCATGATTTACTGTGATCTAGGAGTGGGAGAACTTTGTACTCTGTACCTTATACCCCTTAAGGAGAATGGAGTTAAAGATGATTGGAAACTAATCTCCAATCAAGAAGAAAGAAGACTTTTTGAGAGATTAAGAAAATGTGATCTAGGGGACTCCTTAAGGATGATTGAGTTAAGGACTTACTGAAAGATGTCTTTTGTTTAAAACTACGTGTCCATATTAGTGATTAGTTATTATGTTATATCATTGTGAATGCTGTACTTTGGTTTGTGTGAATAAATAGAGAGTTCACTGTACTATGTGATCAGAACCTTAGAGCTATTCACAGCAGCAGTCCTCTGGAGAACTATGTGTGCTTGGCTTTATAGTCACTTGGTACACTAGAAAACTCTCTTAAGTTATAACTTGTGGAACAAAAAAATCAATTAGTATTGCTAAGAGTGATTTTTCAATGGTAGTTCTCTATATCAATGAAATTATGGACCCAAACCAAGAACTAAATGTATCCAAAATTAAATAGAAATTTATATATCAATTTTAATATAAATCCATATCCTATACATTTGTACATGTATGTAAATTATAATTTATGTCCTTCTACCCATACTGCTACGTTTATTTAAAAAAAAATTCAGCAAAGGGCCTATGAAACAGAAGTACTTCTGGCCCCTAAGGTTCTTAACCTGTTTGTTTTATACCTTCTACAATGTAGCCATTCTACAATGTGCTGTTCTTACACCACTTCTAGTAGTTTCCTGGCCTTATGTTTGACATGACTCCTGACTGGAATATCTTTCTTTTAGTTATAAATTCACATCATTTAAAGTCAATTTCTTTCAGAAAGCCTTTGTTAAAGTCCTCAGCCCGAATTGACCTCTCCTTCCACAGAACTCAGAGAACTTTGTATCTTTTACTAAACTTTTACAGTTCCCTTGCTATTAGTATCTTTCTTGGTATTTCCTCTTGTAGAACGTTAGCTCAAAGCACAACGGGAAGTCCTGTATCCAGAACACTATCCTACCTGTTCTCCACATCTGAGTTCCCTGGCTTCCTTTAATGCCCAACTAAAATTACACCTTCTGCAGGAAGCCTTCCTTAATCCCTCTTAATTCCACTGCCTTCCTTCTCTTAATTATTTCCAATTTATCCCATATATAGTTTGCTCATATATATTCGTTTGCCCGTTGCCTCTCCCTGTTAGATTGTAAGTTCCTCCAGGGCAGGGGCTATCTTTTTACTTCTTTTCATATTCTCTGCACTTAGCACAGGGCCTTGAAGATAGTAGATACTTAATAAATGTTTATTAATTGAATCGTGTCTTGATTTTTCTTTGTATCCTTAACAGCAATTAGTAGGGTGATCTATACATTCATTATAGGTGATCAATAAATATTTGTTGAATTGAAATTAATTTGAGCGATTCAATAAGGGAAGAATAAGTCTTTCCGTTTAGTCAAATTTGTTGAGTTTTTTTTATTAAGCAAATTGTCATTTTATTGAGTGGTTGATTCATGTGTATCTGTTCCAGGTACTCAGTAGAATTTAAGTTCCTTGAAGGCAAGAATGATTTCATTTTTTCCCCTTCTTTATCTTTATTGGCTAGTGCTTTGCTTGGTATATAATATATTTTCTGCTGAATTTAATAAAATTCATGAGTTGCACAAAGGTAGATGCATCTCAAGAAAGTCAAGTATCACTTTATTTTGTCCTCTATCTCCTCATGCAGCCTGAAAATATCATATTTTTCTGCAGTGGAAAATTGAAACATATTATCCTGTTTCATAACTTTTAATCTCATTTAGTGACATATTCATTCCCCTCTGTACATTGTGTATTTTTTTACCCTCTTCTTTCTCCAATTGACTTTAAAGCTTGTGATATTAAAACTAAAGATTAAAAAAAGGAATTAGAACACGTGTCTGTTTTACAAAGTAAATTAGATCAATATAATTCATAATTCTTTAAACATTTTTAAAAACTCATTATTTCGTTTACTCAATTAAAAAGAGGTAGAAGAGAAAAGCAACATTTTCTGAAGGTAGGTATAACAGAAAATAAATCACAGGACTTGGGAAAATATTTGTAGAACATTTACTGGAGTGTATTCAATAAGTACTCATTATTAACAATTATAGTTATTAAGTTTCCTTAAGTTATGGTAAGTAAGATGGACAGGAGAAATACTATAAGGATCAATGATTTAGAGTTAGAAAAGGACATAGAAATCATCTAGTCCAAAATGCTCATTTTCACCCATCCAGTATCACAAAGTTACTGTGTCAGATTAATTTCAGGGTGTGCTGGAGCCAGACAACCAATTTTTGAGAGCCAATTGTTAAATTTTCACGGTGAGTGTATATACCTCAGAAATGACCAGATGCTACAAATCAGAGCTTGATTTATTGTTTTGTTGATTGTATAGAGTTAAGGAACTGTTAGCAATGCAGATTAAAATGAAAAGTGTGTGTGCATATTTCCTCTCCTCCACTTGCCCCAGAGTCTGATTGTTAAACCAGCACAGGCTTGTAATTCTCTATAAACATTATTTCAGAAAAAATGCAGTAAAAACCTCAGGGTATGAAGTTATTTCCAGACCAAGTTGCTACTATTATTATTAGTATTAACTACTAACTACTACTACTACTACTACTACTACTACTACTACTACTACTACTACTACTACTACTACTACTTCTACTACTACTACAGTTTGTTGTTGTTCAGTCATTTTTTGGTTGTTCAAATCTATTGAGATTCTTTTTAGGCAAAGGTCCTGGGGTGGTTTGCCATTTACTTTTCCAGTTCATTTGTTTTTACAGATGGGGAAACTGAGGCAAACAGGGTTAAGAGACTTGCCCAAGGTCATACAGATAGTAAGTGTCTGAGGCCAGATTTGAACTCTGGAAGTTGAGTCTTCCTGACTCTAGACCTGGCACTCTATCCACTGCACCACCTAGCTGACCCATGCTACTACTGACATTTATATAGTGCTTTAAGGTTTTCAAAGTATTTTACAGTCATTATTTCATTTAAGTCTCATTTTAATTTAAACTAATTTATTAATTAAATAATTAAATCAAATTAATTAATTAAATTTAGATAAATTAAACTAGTTTAAACCCATGTTATCCTAAGTTCAAATCCAATATTCTCCTACTACTCCATGCTACATCTCCAAGGAGATGTTAATGTCTGGCTACAATGGAATACATCATAGGTTCTGAATGCTGAAATGGGCTGGTCACATTGATGGGCAAGAGTGAACTTAGTTCAGCTAAGATATTTATTGAATTGGTAATGTGTTCCTAGTAGTTTGGCAAGTAATGTAGGGAATACAAATGTAGTATGATACAGTCCCTACCCCGAAGGACTTCATGGTTTCTCTGCAGATATAGTACATGTTTTTATTCAATATACATTGAATTATAGACAAACCAGGGGAACATGGTCTTCATGAATAGCTGATGTAATCTTAACATGAATTTTGTAATACGTACTGACATTCTGTAACTAGTTGAGATTTTCTAACAATGTAGTAAAGACACAGTTTTTTTTTTTTATGGGCTACTGAGCCAGAACTTAAAAGGCAAAACACTCATTCAGAAAACACTAACTAGCCAAATTGTGCTTTGGCTTTTCCACTCCTGTCTATATTGGAGTGAGAGAGACTGCTGCATGTCTTAGGACGGGGTGATGCTTTGGGCCCATCTTACTTAGTCCTGGCACATGGCCTGTGAATACAGATCTTTTTTCTTTGCCTTCATGTTTTCATTTCTCCACATCCATGTGTGCATGTGTGTGTGTGTGTGTGCATGTGTGTGTGTGCGTGTGTGTGTGTGTAAAGAAATGGAGAAATATACAAGCTTTGAAAGATCAGAAGGGTAAACTACCAGTAGTCTAAAGTGGGAGTCTACCCCAGATTTTATGGCCAACCCAGATGGTGAGGAGCAAAATCCAGAATAAATTGTTTGATACAGCATAGGTTGAAGGCAGCCAAACAGGAGCTTCAGCAAATCACACATCAATTTCGACAAATTCAGAGGTGAGATTTAGTGGGGTGAACTTTATGTTTGTTCCCATTCCCCAGAACAGAGGTGATATAGGGGAGAATTTGCTTCAAAATTTTGGGGAATATTTATACTTTTGTTCTTACTATATCTTCTCTGTAAATATCCTTTTGTAAAAGCTAAGTGATGGAAATTTGTTCAATGAAACTGGGGTACTAATTACTGGCAGATAACATGGTGGAGACAAATGCGGAAAAGAATGGTGACAAATGGATAACATTAGGCAAAAATGTTCCAATCCCTTAGGAGTCCACCTAGAATCTTGAGTGGGAGAAGTTTCCCTAAGGGTCTTGTTGAATCAGTTTGACTGTGAGCTGGGATGATGCTCCTCAGAGCTTAGAAAGGCTGCAAAGACGAAAAAATGAAATCTGGAAACTAGGAAGGCCAAAAGTTAATACAAATTGAGGCAATGGAGGATTGTGGGTTAATGAGAATGTAATCACTATGGTTCTATAAATAATGGCAACAAAGACAGGAACAGTAATGAAAAACCTCCTTCTACATCAATTGGCATTTCCAGGAACAAAGGGTTCCCAGTCAAAGTCCTGGCTCCTTAACATAGCTAGACGTGTTTTTAATAGAAATACTTTATTTTTTCCCAATTTTAGGCATTATCCTATCAAAAATTAAGTGATTTCTCAAATACAGAGGGAAACAAACACTAAAAAATCAGGGTATGATAGATCAGATGTATGAAAATTATTAGAAACAATATTTCTGAAATGACTGTTTAACCTGGGAATGAAGATCTGTTCTCTTTCTTCTCAGGACATATTTAGCTTCTATTTCATCACTTTTTGAGTGTCAATCTTTCTGAAAAATTAAATTTTCTCTATTGCTCTGAGCTTTCACAGGAGTATTGTATTAGACGGCTGCAAGTCCTAATCTCTGCAAAGGTCTCATGCTCCCTTTGTGCACTGGGACTTAGATTAGGAAACAGAATTTTTGTTTCCATTAGAGGTGATATCTTGTTTGGTTGGAACCATCTTCAATAACTGGTTCCTTTGGGATAAAACTGCTTTCAAGCTTTCTGAATAACTTAAAACAGTCTTTCTCATTATTGGTACTCAACAGTCCCTGTCCATATATGAAGTGTTTTCTTCCATATTAATGTTGCAAAGATTTTCTGGGCTTTGTATTATCTATTCAGGCATGGAATCTCATTCCTCACCCACTGGGAAACCAAATGGAAAGACTTTCTTGACTCTACTTGTTTCCATACATATCCAGGCACTCCTCTGTGCCCATAGAGAGGGAGCTACAGTGCCTTTGTATTTGTGAAAATCTTGCAATTAGAAAAGACAGCAGGCATTATGCTGAAAAAAAGGGCTTTGGAAGAAGAATTAATACAGCACTTCTTGCATGTCCATCACTGTTCTTTTTCTTGTTCCTGCTTACTACCAAATGGAATTGAATATTGTCTAAAGGCAAAAGCCACTGTGACCAATTCAAGAAAAGAAATAAAACAAAGCAGAAAGAAACAAACAAAATTAAATTCAAAGGGAACTGTAGGGTGTCTTATTTTTTTTGAGACTGGATCACCCTATGTCACCCAGGCTTTAAGTACAAGGGTCACTACTACATAGGTCCAAACTCATTCTGATCAGCACAGGAAGTTTGACTAGCTCTCTTTGCAATCTGGCCTGGTTTACCCTGTGCTAGGCAAGCAGATGGCTACACTCCCCACTCCCCAACTCTCCCAGGGGCTCACTATACTAATGTGAACTTGGCATAGACATCCAATGGGCATAGCCCTTTAATTCAAAACTCCAGGGCTCCAACTATCCTGGGAGCAGAGCTCATGAATGTGTGCCACTATGCTCTGTCTATATGACGATGGATCACCAGTACCTGGCAGCATGATGGAAATTGTTACTTTTCAACTAGTGTTTGGACACATAATCAAATACCTTTAGTTAGCTGCTGTGGTATTCTTAATTTTGGCAAAGCTCAGTTCCTCTTTTTTAAAACCTGAGCTGGGAGAGTGTTAAATTTTCAGTTTTGCTTTCTGATTTAACAGAATTCTACAAATTTTCCAACCAATAAAAATAAATTGTTACAGGAATGTTTTTTTAAGCACTCTTTCCCCTTTGAAAGTATTTTGTATTCAATTTGTATGTATTAAATATATTAAATGTTTACCCTATAAATTTTTAATTTTATCTCCCCTAGATTTTTTCTCTTTCACATCGTAGGTACTTAATAAGTGTGTGTATACATGCAGATACATATATATATATATATATATATATATATATATATGCACACACATATAATATATATGTGTACACAATATATGTTTGTATGTATGCTGTAATCCATGCACAAGCAGATTTCCAAAAGAATGCTACTGTGAACAGCTCTTAAGGTGTGGTTTACACAGTATAGTGAACATTTATTATTTATTCCATTACAAGTCAAGGCAAACATTCACAATAAATCACAATATAATATTTACAACATTATATCTTATTGCAGAAAATCACAATATAGTGTTCACAACAACTTAACATTAGAATGGCCACGTAGTTTTCACTACAGTGGCCACAGTATTTAGAACAAAGAGCAAAAGAATAATCATCTGGTTTCCCTAAGGGGGAAAACCCTCCTTACTTAATCATTCAATCAATTCACAATACAATAATCAATCTTCCACTCATGGGGCAATTATAGATTAACTTAATAAGTCACTTATCTAGTGATTAGTCACTAAGTATGGTTAGTCACTAAATACAATCATTAAAAAATTACACAAACCCTCCACCCCTTGGTGTCTAGTAAACTCATTCAATATCCAAGGAGAGGCCTTTTCTTCATCTTGACTTGGGATGGTCTCTCAGATTCCCTGGATCCCCTTCCATGGTCCCATCTCCTATATGAATCCACCAAACAGTCACCTGGATTCAGAGGCACATCAATCCCAGCTCCTTGTCCAGTCCTCTGAGCAGTTCTTGTTACACACTGAAGTTCATAGGGTCCAGCACATCTCAAACCATTCGCCACTTCTGTTGCCGGGAACTCAAGGATCAACCAAGCCACAAACCAACTAAGGAATATCCTGGTCATGCTTCTTTAGGCCTCCAGAAGTTCGGCTAGCCCTATGATCCAGAAGTAATCTCAGCCTTCCAGAGGGCAATCCAGGCAGCAGCAGCAATACTGGCCTTCCAGGTGGCAGCAACAGCCACTTTGGCCTTCACCAGATTCTGGTCTCAAGAAAAACTCCAACTCAGTTCTCAGTCAGCTTCCAGACTCTGGGAGAGGCTCCAGGATTCTTCCTCTACCAGGAGCCACCAGGAGGAACATTCCTGATTTTGATTCTCTGTCTCTGGAATTCTTCTTATACACAAATGCTGGCCTTCTGTCTCAGCCAACCCCTTCCTGCCATGTCAGCAACATGAGACAGAGTTCATACCCTCTGTTCACACAGGAGGCAGAGTTCATACCTTCTTTGTCTCTCAGGAGGTACTTAGCCCTAAGTTACCAAGGGCTAAGTATCTGCTAAATTGATTACTGTTACATATGCATATATATGTATGTGTTTGTGTATATATACATATATATGTGTATATATAGACACACATGCACATACCAATAAGATAATTTTTCTCTGGAGATGATGTTGGTAGCATTCTGGATTAGCAGCAGTCTCTTGTGGAAGCTGGTGCATGAGCAGAGCTTTATAGGAGCCTAGGTACTCAAAATGATGGAGGTATAAGGTATGAGGAGCCTAGTCTAGCCATGGGAAGTAACCTTCACAAAAGCATGAAGATGGAAATGGAATGAAGCACACGAGGGAAAACAAGACCAGGTCAGCTGTCCTGCAGTATGCACATGAGGAGGTAATGTATATTTCTACTGTGGACTTTGCCTAATTTGAGCTTAGTCCAACAGGCTCATGGTATTAGTTTTTTTTAATGCCATTGATCCTCACGAACCCAAACAATTCAAATTAAAACTGCTTTAATGGCTCAAGTCTTAAAACAAATAATACAAGCATTTCCAAGAATATAAAACACAAATTTTATGGTCAGAAGTTACAGGAAGTGTCTCAAAGGCCACTAGAACTCTGGAAATTATTTCTGACAACCTGACTCACTCTCAGGTTAATCATTTTCTAATTCAAACCAACAGGTCAGGAGAAGCCAATTGGGAGAAGACAGGCTGTGCCCACAGAACTGCAGTAGCCTCAGGAGTCTGCACATGCTCTTATTGTATCTTACCCCAATGTGACAAAGTCCCCCCAACTTTCTGGGGGACCTTTCATTACTAAAAACAAAATATCAAAACAATTGAAAAATTTCTGAGTCTAAAACAATTAAAAATACAGAGCAGTATAAGAAATCAGATTTGAGTTTTTCTAAATGAAAAAATAATGTCAGAGATAACTACCCCAAATCTAGGAGAACATAATTGTGATGGTCAGGAGTAGTGCCAAGAGCATAGTTAGTTTCCCCCAAATGGATGATGATATGTCTGACATTATTACTTGTCCCTATCATAACTCCTGATCATTTGAATTAAAATAGTTAAAAAGCTATGGGCCTTTAACATGCCACCTATTCTGGCATCTAAGCTGATACTGAGACTTATCCAATGTTCTCACCTAGTCATTACTTCTATCTTGTACCATGCAAAACCTGTCCCTCCTTAGGAATCTCATCAGAGAAATAATGCTAAATTGTAGCCCCTTTATTAAAGCCCTCTACTAAGGGCCGAAGGACAATTAGGAAAAGTGGATAGAGTGGTGGATGGATCTGCAACCAGAAAGACTCATCTTCCTGAGTTCAAATCTGGCTTCACACACTTATTAGCTATATGACCCTAGATAAGTCATTTCACTGTTTACCTCAGTTTCCTCATTTGTAAAATGAGCTGGAGAAGGAAATGGCAAAGAACTCCAGTATCTTTGCCAAGAAAACCCCAAATGGAGTCACAAAGAATTGGGTGTGACTGAGCAACAACAACTGAGGGCCTGCCATCTTTTTCCATGTAAGTTGGATGAATATTCTCTTTCAGTGTCACCTAAGGAACTGAAATAATTACTAAATAGGCTAAAGGATTCTCCTTCCTCTGAGTAAACTCTCAGTCAATGAGCATAAAAAGATAATTTTATCTATTATCATTAAAAAGGAAAGCTCTTTGAATAATCCCACTTTTTTGCCCTTCAAACCCAATGTGAAGGAACTTGCTGAGCTATTCTAGGGAAAAGAAAATTTGCCAGTCAAGGGGAACCCGAGCCATTTTGTTGGGTGGCACAGATCTTTCTGAGGGGGCAATACATTTTGAGACCTAAGTGAGTCTAAAGCAGCCGTTCTCAACCTGTGGGTTATGCTCAATTTGAAACAATGAAAATACATCCTGCATATCAGATATTTACATTACTATTCGTAACAGTAGCAAAATTACAGTTATGAATTAGCAACAAAAATAATTTTATGTTTGGAGGTCACTACAATATGAGGAACTGTATTACAGGGTTGCAGCATTAGGAAGGTTGAGAACCACTGGGACTCTAAACCAAAGATGAACTAAGGAATACTGGAGTGTAAATGCCAAAGGGGTCTCTTCTGATTAGGCAATTCCTTCTAGAGGGCAAATCTAGGAAATTATTAGAAGGGAGCACCTTTTCCTTTCTTGGGGTGTAACTGATTTCTCAAAGTCAAAGCCACTGGAAAACTGGACATCTAACCGTAATGATTATAGGGTTGAAAGGAATTTGGTGTGTTTGATTCATGCCCACTCCTCACAATGCCCAAATCCTTGAATACTTCAGTTACAATTAGAGTATACCTTTTAGTTGTATGCCCCTTGCTCATTCCCTCTCAATGGCATCAGGCCCTAGCTATGAGTCTTTATAAGCCTGGAGAGATCAAGTGATGGTTTGAGCAAGAGATTGGGGCAGCCGTAGCAGCTGTTCAGATAAACAAACAGAAATATATCCCCTTGCTAACAGTGCCAAATATTGTGGGCTAAGCCTAAATTTGGCTTTGTGAAGCAGGTTCAAGGATTTAAAAAAATAATGCAGTAGGCACTCATGCACCATGAAAATCCAATTAAAACCACTTTAATAATTGAAGTTTAAGAACACATAATACTGGAATAAAAAGGATATAAGAAACAACTCCCCTTCTAGGCTCAAATACGGAAGATAGTACTTGGCAGACAATTTCTGCCCTGGGAAAAGAGTTTTTGACAACCTTCCTGACCCTAGGCCAATCCTATTATAATTCAAACCAGCAGGCTTGCAAAGCACCAGGTGGGCTGGGCCAAGTGGCATGGAAGGAGACAGACTGTGGCCACAACATCTACAACTACCCTGAAGAATCTACCAAATCTTCAGCTACTGTATCATAAGCCTGAAAAACCTATGATAGAGGCTGATTATAAAGGATGTTAAGTGTCAAAGAGAGGAGTTTGTATGTGAACAGTGTCAAAAGCAATAGAAGTAATCCTGGTTATCTTGCAATTGCTGCATAATTCTTGAGATCCTCTACATTTGTTTTCTTTTCGAATTTAGTACCCTCTAGAAGAGGGGCTAGACTATACCTGGGATGTTTATACACTCACTTCTCTGTGGCATAAATACAAATATTGTACTTTAATGCAAAAACCTTTAAGGCACTCCATACTAAGTGAGATTCTTAGCTTTGTCTTTGGAACTACTTGTGTTGATACCCTAAGATCTAAAATATTTCTTAATATCATCTTTGGGTAAGATTTTACAGAGCTCCATTTAACTATACCTGCTATTTCCTTACCATAAATTAAATAGCATTTAATATAATATTTATATTAGGAGTAGTCTGGTTCATTTTGATTTTTAAAATAAAAGAGGGGGAAGCAAACAAAGCTGCTTTTTTTACTTCTTGAAGGCTTATTTTCCATTTTCTTTTCAATTACTTTTTAGAAATGTTTTTGAGAAGATTTCTCTTTAATAAAAATGGCCTCTTAGGACATTTCATCCTATCTGATTCTATGATTTTTAAAACAATGGGAGATGTTCCAAAAGTGAAATGATTGTTTTATGTGTGATGACAAAGGGTAATAAGGTAAGACATTAAGATAAGCAACCAGACAGAAATCCAATTACACAGAAGCGTATACAATTTTAGAATGAGAAGGGATCTCAATGACCATCTCATTCAACCCATGCCTGAAAGGAATCCCTCCATCATACACATTCAACACATAGTCATCCAGCTTTTGCCTACTCTTGAACAATTCTAATTGTCCAAAATCTTTACCGCCATTACACTGTCTCTGCAGCTTCTGCTGCATTGTTCCTGGTTCTGTCCTCTGGGCCAAACAGAATAAGTTAAGTCCTTTTTTTGTAGCATAGCTCTTCAAACACTTAAAAACAGCTATAACTCACTCTCTGAATCTGATTCTGGAAAAAACAAAACAAAACAGAATCCTTAAAGTGATGGACTGGAGATACTTCATTTTCCTGATTGCTCTCCCCTAGATGTTCTTAGTTAAACAATATCCATTCTAAAGTGGGGCATCAACAAGAAGAGAAAAAGAATCACAAAGCCTTAGAAAACCTTACTAAGTCTTTGGATGTTTGCAGTTTGAGTTTAAGTAGCTACTGCCACAAGTAGTTGATTTCTACATTAGAATCACCCGGTCCTTATGTTTGTCAGAGCAGACCTAGAAACAATATAACTTGACTGGATATGAGTAGTCAGTCTTCAATCCCATTTAATGCAAGAGTAATTTTCTAGTCTCCAATACTCTTCTCCTCCCCAGTGCCTGGGATTGAGATTAATTGATTGAGTAATCTGAGATTACTTCCTGAGTATATTGAGTATAATACTGAGATTCTATTACTTTCCATCCACACTGTCTATACCTTGCATGTACATGCTTATTTGCATATTATCTTCCTCATTAGAATATGAACTTCTAGAGAGCAGAATTCATCTTTTTGTCTTTCTTTGTCTCTTCAGCAAGTACGGTATCTGTGACAGAGGAAGCATGCAATAAATACTTGTTGACTGACTGTCTGACAAAGGAGTGGTGTTGAGTATCTTTATAACTTTAGGCCAATTCACCTCAGCTATCCATTGTAACAGATACAGAGGGTCAATGAATATTCCAAGTTCACTCTTAGAGCTATCAAATGTGAAGCTGGAAATTTTCTGTCATCTTTCAGAATCATAAAGAGCAAGGATGGGATTCAGGAGAACTGCTTTAGGAAACATTCTTCCTCTGCTTCTTGAGCATAAACTTGGTGTCTGGAGAGAATCTCAGGGACCAGAGAGGCAGAGTATGCTCCCTTTCCTCCTTGCTAAATAAAGGAATATTACCAGGCAAAGGCCCTTTCTGCAATCAGAATATTTAATAAAAGGTGATTACATAGGCAAATTTGAGTTAGCGATTACTATTTAATGTGAGAAGTTTCTGAAAATCATAGAAAAGGGAGCTAGGGTTCAGGTCCTATGGTCAAGCAAGACCCCTTTTCATACCAAGTACTAACTTAAATCTTGATTCTTCTCATTCTCTCCTTTGTTACTTCCATTTTTCTTTCCTTGAAAAGCACCTCTATCAACATGCAAAGAGCATTTAATTTGCTCTGCAAACCACTGCACTCTAAATCATACTATTTTGCAAGGCCTAAGCTAGCTATATAGAATCCTGCTTTTTTCCTTTGTTGCATACATTCTTTGTTTTGTACTGTAATAACTTAAGATAATGAAGAAATGAGAATTTTGTAACCATAAGAAATGTAATTAGTGGGATATGTTGCACATATTCACCTTTAGCTTTGTGTCATTGTGACTCGTTTCCTTAACCCTCCCCTCAGCTATCAAGTCATTCTCTTACTCATCTAGTTGTGTGCAAGGTGGGGCCTCTAATTGTTGTATTAAATCTATGAACCATTAGCCATCTCTCATCATTGACCCATAGTAAGTGTTCCTTAAACAAGTCCCCTGGGACCTCTTTCTGGCCTTCCCCATCAGCATATGGAGGCCAGTTAGGATAACCAGTTAGGACCTTGGGTAAGTCACATGACTGCTTTTAACCTTAGTTTTCTCATCTGCAAATTAAGTTTTGTATTTGATACTGTCCATGGAGTTTTCTTTGCAAATATTGCTGGAATGGTTTGTCATTACCTTCTCTGGTGAATTAAGGCAAACAGAAGTTAAATGACTTTCCCAGGGTCACACAGATAGTAAACGTTTTAGGTTGGATTTGAACTCAGGATTTCCTGACTCTAGGCACTGCACTTTTTCCACTGAGCCCTATAGCCACCTGCTGATATTTAGCAGGTTCCTTCTAACTCTTATGTGAAAAGCATCCCATTCTACAATGTGACCCCATTCTAGAGCTCCTCCAGAGCTCCTTACCCCTGGAACCTGGAACTGGATACAATAACTTCTATACAGGATGCAAAAATGCCATTCAAAGATTCAGCAATAAATTTGCATGGACAGCACAGCTTTTCCAATCACTCTATCCTGATAGATCAATACCATAGTGCAAACGGAGACTCAGTATGCCATATTTATAGGTATAATAACCATCAAGGAGCTATACTCACTTATTGATTTATAAAGGCAGACACTATCATTATTCACTTATAGGCAAAATCACTCCTGTAGTCATTCCATTTAACTTGTGATCTGTACTTCCTTAGCAACCAGGTATTTAACAATGACACCATAACAGGTAAGGTTTTGCTGGTTCAGGTAGGACCCAAGATTTCATTATTGTGATACTTGTTTGTCCATGTAGATCTCAACTCCTTGCATCCTGTAACTTAATAAAACATCATTAAGAGTTTTGTGAATGAAAAATTCCTCACACTATGGTCTTATGCTTCCCAAAATTAAATGAGACTTTTCTTCACATGACAGATGTATCTATATCTATATCTATGCCTATGCCTATGCCTATATCTATATCTATATCTATATCTGTATCTGTATCTGTATCTGTATCTATATCTATATCATCTATATCTATCTATATATCTATCTTTATCTCTACCTTTACTTCTATCTCTATCTACTGTATGTATGTATGTATGTGTGTATGTATGTATGTATGTATGTATCTATCTATCTATCTATCTATCTATCTGTCATCTTGTCTATAAGTGAATATGCCACATGGGGAAATAGAATTCAAAGGGCCTAACTCACTTGAATGGTACTGACATAAAAGTATAGAATTTGCAATGTACGCCAGCATATAAATGGGAGTAGGCCAAGGTAGGCTCTCTAAAGGCAAAAATAAGAGGCTTTGGTATAAAACTTGGGGAGAGTTCCAGGGGCCAATATGATGTAGAATTTCTCTTAAGGTGATACTAAGGATCAACAAATTTCACATTAATACCAGTAGATATTTTTTACTATTTTCATAATGTGGACCTTTTGTTCACATTCACTAATACTGCCAAATATCAGAGACTTTCATGCCTTTGTGATATTAAATTTCTCACATGTTGGGGGAACTTGCAGCTAGTCATTTCCTTCAGTTTTATTATTTCTATGAATATATTCTTCTTTCTTATTCAGGGATGACATTTCATATTTTTCATCAGTCAAAAACATTTGGA